>RXPK01002900.1:0-127892 GCA_004143645.1 Protaetia brevitarsis | reverse complement strand
CTTACACCTGTTACTATCTATAGGAGCGGAATTGACAATCATTTTGAATCTCTGTGTATCTTCATAGAGGGATGTTATTACACTTCAGACATGAAAATAGATTTTATGCTTCAATTTAACGCCCGTTTTACACTATTACTAATATAATACCAATAAATTGTGGTTATACCGTGAGATCGAATAAGACTGTCCTGATCCTACTCCACTTTTCACGAAGATTATATCAATATTTACATGTTCACTGTTTGGAATGAAGTTAGTTAATAAACACAGTAACATGTGGTCATTGTGTGGTTTTTGTGTAATTATGCGTATGCAACTTAATATACACTAATGTCAATCCGAACAACAAGTGTAGTGCACCAAAATTGCATCTAAGGTATGAGTCATTCAATTAACTCCCGCGCAAAAATAATGTAATAAACATTTTTCAAAACAGTATATTTCTGATAACAAATACAACCAGGTTTAATTAAAGGTATAGAAGGTTTAAACAATATATATTGTAAAAATACATATTTATGTCATATTAACTTATATCAGACATTCTTCATAATTTATATGAGGTACTGAATGAACAATACTGGATGGAAGCTTTTCATAGCCATACGCTCTACAACAAAAAATATAATATAAATTAAAAAATTGGGAACATGTTTCTTCAACATACCTGCACTGCTTACATGCTGTGTTCAAAGTGAGAACCACCATTATTTATGCAAGCATCTACCTTCTTCTTCTTGTTTTCAGAAACATTTACTAATTGCTCATTTATAATAGTCTCTATTTCATTTCTTATGGCTTCTTTCAATTGATTCATATTGTGTAAGCGATTCCGATAAATTTTATTTTTTAGACAACCAAATAAAAAAAAGTCAAGCGGTGTAAGATCGGGTGATCTAGGTGGCCAACGTCCAAAACCAATAACTCTGTTATCAAAAAATTCCTGCAAATACTCTCTTATTTCTCTTGCTGTATGAGCAGTAGCATTGTCATTTTGAAAGTGGCCTAGCTGTGACTCATCATCAAATAATTGTTCCACAAATTCATGTAATCTAAGTTTATATCCGGCTGCTGTTATTGTATCCTCAAAGAATATCGGTCCTATTATACGTCTCCTGGACATTGCAACCCATATCCCTATTTTTACGGATGCAATTTCGTTTCCCGAATAACATGAGAATTTTGTGCGGACCAAATCCTAATATTTCGAGAATTTCCATCACCTGTTACCAAAATTAAATCAGGCATCGTTAGAAAAAAATAAGATTTAAAACATCGTCATTCCTTAGACTTGCATTAAATCAATAGCAATATTCTATACGTTTGTCGAAATCTGGTAGCAGTAATTGCTGCACGATATAAATTTTATATGGATAATAATGAAGCTTCCGTTTTACAGCTTTCTGAGTTGATCCATAAGATAAACCTACAAAAAAATTCACATTATTTTTTATAACACCATTTAGTATGTGTATTTCTACCAGTTTGTTGTGCAAGTTGCCGTAATGGCTTTCCAGGGCTGTGATCGAAACGAGCACATACGTCTTCCACCACATTTTCGGTTAGAACTGATGGCCAACCTGGTGACTTTCCCTTCAAAACACTTCCAGTTCCTCTGAAGCGATGGACAACCCGATTGATGTGTCGAAGGAGAGTTTCATTATCAGTTGATTAATAAATTCTTCAGCACAAAGTACAGCTGAATATCTCCACTGCCCATCACCTCCTTGCTCACCATTTCGAAAGTATGCCTCCAAAATAAATTTATCTTGGTAAATGGCATTTCGCAAAAAAAAGACTACGCTCTCAATGCGAAATGAAGGCGTAGTCTTGAGAAAGACTGTATGTGAAAATTAAAATGACGGTTCAATTTTTTGGGTGTTCTACATTCGCACCATACTTTATCAAAATTGGCGAGATCAACTAAGGTGTTTTTCCTTGTAAGCTTCACTTTAATACGTAAAAGTGTATTGTTGGAAACTTAAATATGGTTCGAGCAAAACAGATGTTAACTTTTCTGTTACAAGCAAAACACCCTATTGAAGTTCGTTAATTTCGAATGTTCCCGCCAATTTGCGAAAATAACAAATCTAAAATGGCGATTCAAGTACTCACTGACTCATTTGTTTTTCTGCACGTTTCTACTTTTGTACCACGAATAAAGGCCAAAATAACCAATATGACAGTTACTGCAATAGTCTAATACAGGCGACTATTTATCAATTTACATAACTTTAAAAATATAAATACACTAAGCTATGATACACCATAAAAAGGACGCGTAAATTGAAACTATTCTGTCACAAATCGAATTTTAAATATATTTTACAACTCAGAATAAGATTGTTGTTATTACGCTTATCAATGGTTTTAAGTCTTTTTTAAATTACCAGTAATTATCATTATAATACTGGTTAGAATAAATTAGAGATAGTATAAAATAGCGAACATTTTAAAAGTTGAAACCAATTATAACTGCACTTAAAATTTTGTCATAGCAAAATGTTACATTAAATTATTTATAACCTCAATTATTGATAATTTAATACGTGCTTGAGTTTCTAGAAATAATTTTGGGGCAAATTTGTTTTTTTTTAATGCGTTCCCGTAAATTTCCCTATATATAGGGTGTATCAGATATAGAGGTAAATATAATAATATGTAGCAGCTGTAATCATATACAATCAAAAAGTCTTAATGCACAGGGGTCTATCTGTAAGCATTAACGAGAAAAAAAATATTTTATAAATGCCGGGGCTAGAGCCGCACCTGTGCCAACCTAAATGCTGTCCCGAGTATACCCCCACATACCACTATCATTCAGCCATTACCGCTGTTAGTTTTGTGTGGATCGCCGCTTGGAGTGCAAGCCACTTCGAACATTTTATTTAAATTCTTCCGTCTCGAAAAAACGATCCTTTTCAGGACCATCATGATTTCATATAAAGAAAATCGAAGCTTGATGTATCGGCAAAAGCGCGGGAATGTATAGATTCATTTTCGCGCGATATCATAGTAAAAAGGCGTGTTTGCAAATTTTTTGTATCTACATTTATTTCTGTGTAATTCGATTCAATTCATTTTGCGTTATTTGATTAAATAAATCCAAAAGAAATAACTAACTCTCGATTCGACAAAGCAAAAGAAAAATATTTGCGTTTTTTGTAACTACTGAAGTCGCATATCCGGTGAAACTGGAACGTCTTATCAGGATATTAAAAATAATACTTTGTAGACTTACATAGAATGCTCTTAACAAACAAGGAATGTTTATTTTATAAAAAGAAGAAATTTAAAATGCTCAGTTTTGCTATTTTTACAAGGGCACAACTGGCCATGAGCTTAAATGAACTTACGCATACCATTAAGAATAATACTAATGAGTGCAATGTATTTATACATAATACACAGTTTAGCGGGTACTTAACATGACGTTCTTTGCATCAGGCCCGGACTAAGAATATTTGGCTCTAAATTTTACTTTTTTTATTTTTTAATGATGAAATCCGGTTTCGGCGGGTTTGTGCTTTATATGTCGTGTAGTTAACACCCAAGCAAAATTTACTTTTATACTTGATACACCCTGTATATATATTTTTGGAATATAATTTTAAAGTAAAATATTCTTGAAGCAAATTCTACATACATAATAAAAGATTCTGCTAGTATTAATATTTTAATTTTCGTTCCTAACATTTTAAGTGTATTTTCACAAATTTTACCTATTTCTGTTAAGTACATAAACTTTGATAATCCCCAAACAGAATAGTTTGTGCGACTTCTTGTTCAGAGTTGGCATTATTATAAACCGGGGGATCTTTACCTGACTTGTGCTTTCACAATAGTAATTTTGGAAACAGCTGCTAAACTTCTTTGATTGTTTAGTTATAATAGTATTTCGGTTTGAATGGCCCTTTATGCACTATGGTGAAGGTAATTAATAATAAAATATTTATTTATTTACTTATCCATATTAAATGCATGTGAAAAGTCAAAAAAGTTACATGTATATATAAAACATAAGCTTAGGTTTTTTCTTTTTTTTGAGGTAGTGGCTTTTTTTTTAAAATGAATTATTTTTTTTACCAATTAAAACATTCTTTTTTGACGTTTCGACAAGTTTTTATTTATGTCTTTTTCAGAAATTATTTACTACAATTTACTACTTACACACATTTAAAGACAACACAAATATTTTAAAAATTACTTTAAAATTCACATTTTTCTAAAAATTACTAACAATGTTATATGTAACTGTGTATAATTATAAACTCAGTAAGTATAAACTCATCTATAGAATTTAAAATTTTAATAATTTAAACTGTTATTAATTATAGATAAAACATTGAATTGTAGTAAATAATTTCTGAAGAAGACAATAATAAAAAACTTGTCGAACCGTAAAAAAAAATGTTTTAATTGGTAAAAAAAATTCATTCATTTTTAGAAAAGCCGCTACCTCAAGAAAAAAGAAAAAAACTAATTTTACATTATGGGCTAAGAACAAATCCCGTTAAAACATAAACAATACATTAACTGAAACTGGGTGAATCAAATTAGATTGTTGTCATTAAAAAATATTCTTAAAGAAAGTAGTACTTGCCTATCGGGCAATTCTGAATTCGAATTTTAAATTTTTTAATTAATATTGTTATCGTTAACTAGGGCAGGTTAGGGTACTTACAATTTGAAAAAATAATATAAATGTGATTCTCAAAATCAGCTGTTTTATACTGTTAAATGTCTATATAAATATTATTTTATGTTGGTTTGGCGAATCTGTTTTTCAAACGTTGCATGGCGTGCAAATTTGTAATATTTTAGTGTATGAACCCATTATTATTTCATCAAATTCATGCAAACAATAAAAGTAATTAATTTTCATTGAAACTTGTGGGAATGTAGTTAATTATGACAAATAATACTCAGTTATTATGACATGATTATTGAATTACTTTCTATTAGAATAATAAAATCAATAGTATGCTTTTCTTATAAAGATTATGTCCCTTTTGTGAACAAGTTAATTTCGAATTAGTTTAATTACACTTTCGATATGCGGCACAGGTTTATATTTATGATTTTTCTGAATCAATTAAAATTTAATCTCTCAGTATCGTGTTGGTGCAAATGGACGTATGATAAGAATCTGCGGCACTGCTGCAGACATTACTCTGACATTGAGTGATTATTCTTTGTTTTTTCTTAATTTAAATACGTTTGCTGTATGACAGAAATTTTCTAAACACCTTGCTTTTCGTTTTCTTGCAGAAACCCATTATAGAGAGACTGCGTAAAGAGTACAAAGCTTACCAGAAGACGGTGAAAACGAACGCTACTAAGAACGGTGTTGAAGAGAGACGGTTCAATCTAACTAATGCCCTGAATCGCGCTAGGAAGCAGAATATGTAAGTAGTGTAGGGAATACGTTAATATTTAAAAAATATATGTGTGCTTCAACGTTCTTAAAATTATCATACATTAGTATATATTTATTGAGGGCAAGTAAATACATTCATTACGTCTTTGGATTGATGTAAAAGACGTATAGTAGGTAAAGTAGCACAAAACTGCTGTTCGATTCAATCAATCCTTTAAGGGGAGGTTTACATATATACATCGGAAAAGTCCAAAAACTTTGAGCTTTTTTCTTCAGACAAAGGAAAAGATATACGAAATACGGCTTTTTCTTAATAAATATATGAAAACTTGGACATTAAAAAATATATTTTCTTTAATGACAAGACCACTATAACGTTCGCTATTTGTATCTAGGTAGCAATGTGCACAGAAAACACGGTCAGACTGCGTAAACTCTAGCATACGCAAAAGTGACCTGAAATTGAAAATAAAAAGAAGAGTTAGAAATATATTAAATTTGTTGGAGGTTATACCTAAATTTAATCAAATAAGTCGAAAGCAAACAATGTGGCAGATGCCTGGACTTTAATTTGATTATTTTCTATTTTTTTTTGTGTGTATGTGGATATAAAAATGTGGAATATTGCAATTTTTAGTATATTATAGGTATAACTCCAATAAAAACTGTTTACATTAAGAAAACAAAAGAATTAAGTTGATATATTGAACACTTGAAGAACTAGAACTTACGCAGATTTGAAAAATCATGTTTCGAGAAAACGCGTTCAAAGTTTCTCAGCAAATTTTTTTACAAATAGTTCAACATACACTTGTCAGCTATTCCAGCACCATACATTAATCCTTCTTCTTCTTCATACTTCTGAATTTGCAAAATTTGTTGCTTCCTTTAGACAGCACAGCAAGTTTTGCAGCGCTGGACATACTCTGCTCTGTTCGTTGTATGCGCTGACGATCAGAATTGATGACGAATTTTTGGCATCAAGTCCTACTGCAATTCCCACCACTTCATTATTTGTAATACAGAAAAGTACCTTCATTGAATAAATTTGCGCAATGTCGGTAGCAAGTTGAATTGTTTATGGGTCGCAAGGTAAATCTTTTGGAGCTAGTTTCTACACACATGAACTAAACGAGTCGTTCAGTTTTGACAATTTTTTCCAAAGCATCTTTGCAAAAATCACTCTAAGAAAAACTTCATAAATCGGCCTAATAGCATCTTGATTTTTTTTTTTGCAAGAGAGGGTCATGTATGAATGAAGCAAGCTCAACCTTGGCTTCTGCAACGCGCCACTTACACAGGCTGTCTACACCTTTTGGACAATAAATGTGTCGTGGATCTGCGTCGGTTGAACATTTATAATGAAATGTAGCCAAATAGCTGCCTTCATTTTTATGCAGAATCTGGATGTTGCCTAATTGCCAGTCCATAGTACACTATTGTTAAATTATCAATAACTTTGTCAGTCAGTTTACCAGCGCCCTTTCTTCAAAGTCTACTCATTCTTTTTTGTACATCTCCAACGCATTCTCTTTTTTTCTTGAACAGTAACATCTTCGTACGGCTAAAAATCACAAATTGCTTAAAAAGTTTTCTTGTCTCAGTCGCCTATCCGAAATCGTGCGAAAATTTCTTTTAACGCATCGCATCGACTTCCATTTTTCCTGTGCTACTCTGATGATCCGTAGTGCGGTTACCTTTGCCATCATATTCTAGCCAGCTTTTCTAAGAAATTTAGTGCAAGTAAGTGCATCTGCAATAAATTGATACATTTTATGGTAAGTAGTTTTTTAAAGCGTGGGAAAGTGTGTCTTAAGTAAAAGAAATATTGTTAGATCAGTTTCTTCAAGTGTGCGTTTTATTTCGGATCTAATTGCTTCATATTATTGTAATATAAATAGCTACTCTGTCGTTTATTTGTGATCCCGACTGCAGTGGCATTTCTAATCATTAAAGACAACTACACTAACAAACAATAAGTATGATATTTCGACCCGAGTAGCCCCGAGTCGAATATAGTATTACATCTAATATGCTCCGTTTGTGTTCGGTACACCCGCTCTTTTAATAAGCCGTAGCGGCTTAAACAATGCGAATATTACGAAACCGCTTTAACCATGTATGTTATATATTTGGACCTTTCAAAAAATGCAAAAAACCAAAAATCGATTTTTCCAGTCAAATACATGTAAACCTCCCTTAATTGTTTTTATAATAACATGCTACTATTTTCGGTCTAGGCCATCATCAGGCATCTGGAGAAATAAGTTTGATATTATAATTATGTTAAGTTAGATTAATTAAAATAACAATAAAGTGAAAACACAAAACATATAAACACAAATACCCTAATAGCCAAATTTAAATTTCCCGCCGTTATTTTTATTAACGTCAACGTAAAGGTACTAAAATATCTATTAATTATTTAATTTTGTTAACGAAATTTATAGATCCTTTGACAATCGAACACCTTACATGGCTATGTTAATAGATTTATCTAAAGCTTTCGAGTGTGTTGATCATTCTCATATTATTATAAAGCTGAAAGGTACGCATCTTGCGGTCAACCTTGGATTGGTTTAAGTCATATTTAACTGATCGACATCAAAAAGTTGTCTGTAATAATGGGCACTTGGATAGATGTAGGATTTCAACTGGGGTGCCTCAGGGATCTGTACTGGGACCTACCCTTTTTTTAATTTATATAAATGATATATGTTCACTGAATGTCAGTAGTGTCGATGTATGTTGATGATATCAACATACTTGTAACCTCCAATACCCTGGCTGAGCTATTTGTAGAGGTAGACAGAGTTTTTTTACCTATTAAAACTTGGATGAATCTTAACAAATTAATAATTAATTCTGATAAAACTAACCTTATTTTATTTAATAGATGCAGATCTAACCCTTGACAATAAGTACACTTCTTTCACTAACTCTGCGAGGTTTTGGGAGGCATATTGATGAAAGGGTTAATTGGATTAGCCATGTTGACACACTGTGTGGTGAACTGGCGCGCACCTGTTATGCTCTTTATAATCTCAGAAGATGCTGCAGTTATGAGGTTTTGAAAAGTTTTTACTATGCCAACTTCATGGATGACATATGGCATGATTTATTGGGGGGAATGCACTTCCCCCGCGAGAATATTTCTGATTCAAAAACGAGCCATTAGAACTTTATTAAGCCTGGACTCACGCGCCTCTTGTAGAAGTGCTTTTAAGGAACACAAAATCTTAACTTTTTACGATGTTTATATCTATGAAGTTTTGTGTTTTGTTCACAAGCATCGTGAGGAGTTCACCGACAGTGTGTCGCATAATTACAATACTAGAATATTTAATTATTTGTTACTACCAAGACATAGAACTACAGTTTTTCAAAGGAATTTAATATACATGGAATGCAAGCTATACAGGGTGTATCAAATAAAAAAGTAAATTTTGCTTGGGTGTTAACTACATGACATATAAAGCACAAACCCACCGAAACCGGATTTCATCATTAAAAAATAAAAAAAAGTAAAATTTAGAGCCAGAAATTCTTTAGTCCGGGCCTGATGCAAGGAAACGTCATGTTAAGCACCCGCTAAACGTGGTATTATGTATAAATACATTGCACTCATTTAGTATTATTCTTAATGGTATGCCGTAAGTTTATTTAACGTCATTCTGAATAAATGTAAAAATAGCAAAACTGAGGCATTTTAAATTTCTTCTTTTTATAAAATAAATATTCCTTATTTGTTAAGAGCATTCTACGTAAGTTTACAAAGTATTATTTTTAATATCCTGATAATACGTTCAAGTTTCACCAGATATACGATTTCAGTAGTTACAAAAAAAGTAAATATTTTCTTTCGCTTTGTCGAATCGAAAGTTAGGTTGTTAATAAACGGTCCCACATGATTCTGAGTTATTTCTTTTAGATTTATTTAATCATATAACGCAAAATGAATTGAATCGAATTACACAGAAATAAATGTAGATACAGAAAATTTGCAAACACGCCTTTTTACTATGATATCGCGCGAAAATGAATCTATACATTCCCGTGCTTTTGCCGATGCATCAAGCTTCGATTTTCTTTATATGAAATCATGATGGTCCTGAAAGCGATCGTTTTTTCGAAACGGGAAGAATTTAAATAAAATGTTCGAAGTGGTTTGCACTCCAAGCGGCGATCCACACAAAACTAACAGCTGTAATCGCTGAATGATAGTGGTATGTGGGGGTATACTCGGGACAGCATTTAGGTTGGGCACAGGTGCGGCTCTAGCCCATGGCATTTACAAAATATTTTTTTCTCGTTAATGCTTACAGATAGATCCCCTGTGCATTAAGACTTTTTGATCGTAAATGATTACAGCTGCTACATATTAAAATATTTACCTCTATATCGGATACACCCTGTATAATAAACTGCCTTGGAATATAAAAGCAGTTGATAACCTGAAAGGATATCAAAAGCAAGTTAAATGCTAGCTTTTGAATTTGAGCTGTTATTCAGTTGCCGATTTTCTTAATAATAATATTTAGTTTAATTTAAGTATTTCATTATTTTTGTTTGTATTCTGTTGACACATTTCATCATTGTCTGTTTTTGTTTGATATTGTTTGAAATAAATATCTATCTATCTAATGTAGTACAAAATAGTAGGTAATTCTATGTTTCAACGTTGAAGTTACTAAGAAAATTGCCGCAATTATTCTTAACTTCAACTTTGAAACATAAAATTACTTACAAGTTTGCACTACATTAACAGTTATTTTAATGGGTTTACGTTGAAGTCACTGAAAATAGTGGCGGGAAATTTAAATTTGGCTATTGGGGAACAAATAATCTTACGTTTTGTTAGTTCTGTTAAAGTCCTATGATGAAAATTGTCCAAAATTGTGTCTTATATTCAATAAAATATTTTTTTTTTTATATTTAATAAAGTGTTTGTATATGAGTGTTGCCGTTGTTACTGTACCGAATTTTATGAAATTTCTGCACCCAGTGTGGCTTTGTAAACAAGCTCATTTACACTAATATTGAATGCAGCAATTTTTCCTATATATTTTTACTTTATCCATAATGTTTGTTTCCTTCCAGCATAACAAGATCTACATCGGCTGCGTCATTTTCCGCATCGGACGAATCCCAAAGTTCCTCCACTCCTTCGACACCGGAACCCATAGTTAATCCCATCAATCCGTATGACATATCACAATGCGAATTTCTCACGTATTTCGGCCTGGCCACTCACGACATTTACAAGGAGATGCAAAACAGGAGAGCCGAACGCAAGAGACGGAGCACTGCTAATCCTCAGTTCCTTTATACGAGAGGTTGGGACCTTACATCAGTATGTATATTATTTTTTTTATAATTTCGTTTTTTCTTATTTAGAATTATCGATTATTATTATTATTATTGAGACGATAAATTAATAAACTATTTTGTCTGTTGCAATTGCAGAGGCGTAAACGCAACATTTACCTGGCGCAAAATGTGTCGCCCCCGAATACCAGGCAAGCTGTCAGGAATAAGAATAAAACTGACAGAGGACGACGTCGCCCAAGAACAATTCGCGACCGTCTTCGCCCGCCGAGCCGCCCAAGAAGGTTCTGGCACCCTTTCCGACCATTCCAAACCTACCAAGTGGCCTTACAATCGAGAGAGTTCCTCCCACGAATCGCCATGTCAGTACTGATGGCAAGCGAGAATGCGTGGAATGTAGATTACCAGGTGAGCATGCACTTTGTAAAGTTTATATGCGTTAGCAGTGGCGGAACAATAATTTTTTGACTCCCTCTCCCAAAAGAACAACTTGCATTTGGTAACAAATTTTCTGCGATACATTTTTAGCGATTCTCCGTCTTAGGATAGCAAGAGAAAAAATTTTTCGCGTAGCTTGGTAGCAAAGAACTGACATCCGGCGGTATCTATTGCCGCCAGCGAAACAAATACCTAAATTCTTTTCTTTTACTTTATTCAATAGAGCCTGATATTTACAATATATCGCGTAAAAATTGTGTTCACGTCATATTTTTCTTTGCTACCAAGCTACGGGGCTTTTTTTTCTCTTGCTGTACTAATTTTTGTCGTTTGCATTCTTTCGAATAAAATTAAATAGTTCATGAGGCATCAGATATTTAGTGGTTCTACCAATGTCGATGTAAGTACAAAGACATTTAGTCTAATTCACGTTGAGAAGGACTTATTACTCTTATGGAGAATTTTTCGTATGTTGTCGCTCTGAACAACTAAACCAAGTATGGGCAACCTTTGACATGTTGTGGGCCAAACTTTAGTGTGCAAATACGTTCGCGGGCCGCGTTTAAAAGTAATGCATTTTAAAGTACTGTTTTAAAGTAGTGTTCATATTTTTAGCGATACATTATTACAAACTACGAAAGCTAAATGGCGACAACGAAATCAATGAGACCCTTGAGCTTGAATTTGGGAAACTAACCCATCGATGTTTGAATTAATTCCATTGATACAAAGACGTAAAGAATTTTCCAAATTATCGTCAGCCTTGTACGATGTTTTGATTTATTAACTTTCATCATTGAAAAGAACTGTTCGCATTATAAGTACTGCCAAACGCACAAATCAATCTTCTTGCGAATTTTCTAAGCTTCGGAAAATGGTCTTCTTCGAAGTATTTTTTGTAGAAATCTCTACAAAACTAAACTCCACGTCTCCAAATTAGGTTTTAGGAGTGACTTTTCTTGAAGCTCGATCAACTCCATTTGCAAGTGTATTGGAGCACTTTGTACATTACTTTTTGTTGGAGTAGCTAATAAATTGAAACTGTCTTCCATGTTTTTAAAATCGCTAAATCTGTTCGAAAATTGCTCCGACAGTAACTTGAGTTCTTCAGCATATTGAGCATAAGCAGTATTTTCATACGCAGAGAGCGTGGTGAAATGGTAACTGTTACCAGACAGCAACTGTGCCTCCCACAAGCAGATTTTGTTTTGAAACGCTTTCAAACGGCTGTACAAATCATTTAGTAACTGTCCTTGTTTTTGAAGTTTCAAATTTAAATCATTCAAATGGCCTGTAAGGTCGACCAGAAATGCTAAGTCACATATCCATTTTGGGTCACTCAATTCAGATAGTGGTTTATCTTTTAGTTGCATAAAATCTGCTATCTCATTTCTAAGCTCGTAAAACCGTTTCAGCATTTTTCCTTTGCTTAACCATCTGACTTCACAATAATATGTTACGTCGTCATATTCGGTTGATATTTCATCCAAAAATGCCTTGAATTGACGATGGTTAAGCCCTAAGGATCGAATAAAATTGATGGTTTTTACTACCACATTTATAACATTCTGGAGTCGAATGGACTTACAATACAAGTTCTGTTGGTGGATAATGCAATGAAGGACTATCAAATCATCTTTTTTGCACATTTAATCAGTTGCTTTTTCATACAAAATTCCGATGAAACCTTTACGTAAGTCGACCATAGAAGGTGCACCATCGGTGCATACACCAACTAATTTTGACCATAGCAAACCAAAACTTGTGAATACCTTTTCAACTTCATTAAAAATGTCCTGTCCTGTAGTGGTTCCTTTTAGCGGCTGTAAAGCAAGCAATTCCTCAGTAACAGTGAACTCTTTATCAACACCTCGAATAAATATAGCCAGTTCAGCTGTGTCAGACAAATCGGTGCTCTCGTTTAATGCTATGGAAAATGATTCAAAACCAGCCATACGGTCAGTCAAAGTTGTTTTTATATGATGTATTATATACATCATTTCTATACGTCGGACAACAGTTCGTCTTGACAAACTAATTTTTTCAAATTAATTTTTCTTTTCAGGGCACAAAACACTGCAAACTTCTAACATACACTCCTTGATAAATTCTCCTTCGGCAAATGGTTTTAATGACTTTGCCAATTTTGAACTAACTATAAAACTAGCTTTCACAACATTATCAAGTTGTGTTCTTTGTTTATGAAACATTTGCTGCTGTTTTTCCAAATTTTCGGTAAGCTTCTGGATTTTGTCTTTCCTTATTTGTCCTGTCAGTGAGTGCAGCATAGGATGCTTAGTTGAGTAATGCCTCTTCATATTGAATTATTTCATCACTGAAATGGATTCATTACACAGCAAACAAATAGGCTTACCACTGTGCAAGATAAAAAAGAATTCTTCAGTCCATTTTTCTTGAAACTGGCGACTCTCTGCATCTACTTTTCGTTTCTTTCCACCAGACATGATTTTCATTTACTTTTCGTTCGATAAACTTAATAACAAAATATAATTAGTAAGCACTCAAGATGTACACAAAGTCACAAAGCAAATTGACGACACTAGCAGTTCGCTAGGATATCGCTTGTCGAAGTTATCACCTCGGTAACTCAAATAGAACTGAACTAAAGTTCGGGCCATCCACCCGCTTATATAGGCAAAATGAAGGAATGATCTAGAATCGTCTAGTGTAGAACATTTGAGAAGCTATAATCTTTTGTTGCGCCGCCAGTGAGGCGGCAAACATCAAAGGCTTTGATGTTTGCCGCCTCACTCTTTGATGATCGCCGCCACTCGGCTTGCTCGCTCACTTGATTCCGCAGCGACAAACCCCATATCACTCGATCTTCCTCATTTGGAGTGAGTATGAGTAAGTAGTGTAGTATTTTTTTTAATTGCGTTTTTCAAAATGTCTCGCGGGGGCCAGTTGTTGCCCACATATGAATAGTCCATAGAAATTGATACTTCTTTCAAAATTTGAACTAGACTGTAGGTCTGGACCAAATACCTATTTTAACGTAATCTTAAAAATAATGTCCACTTGACAGCTTTAGGATGCGTTACTATAGAAACAACCCCTACCTTTGCAAACTCACTTACTCCAACTGAAAATAGATGTTTATATAAATTTGCCAACGTTTGAAGAAAAAAATAGCATATTTTATTTGAAGGAAAAGTACCACTCTTTTTTGGTATAAAATAATACACATGCTATTTTTTGACTTTGCCCACATTATCTTTATAATGAAGAATATTAACCCTAGTCCTACCAACGTTTTATCGTAACGTGTCCTACCAAGGTGTGCCTCACAGGCACACATCTATTTGTACACATTGTTGATGTAAATAATAGCAAAATATGCATTATTTATTTCATGTAGTAGGTATACAGTAAGATTAAAACATATAGAAAGAATATTGTGTCTCAGAAGATATAATTTAAAAATAGTACAAGATAGTAAAATATTTGAAAATTATTTATGTAGTTTGCAATTTGTGCGCGTGAGTATTTTCTCTGAATGTTTACCACAAACCGTTTGCTTACACTTATCACATAACTGTGTTGACATTCTGCTTTTCTTTGATGGGCAAATATAGCACCGTTTTCGTTTTCTTACTTCTCGAGCCGAAGACTCCCCTGTGGTTGGTACTTGATTCAACGTAGTTTGTATCAATGAAGTATGACTTTTATGCAAGCCACTCAAACTACGACGTCTAATTTGCCCCAGTACTAATTCTGTTGTAATTTCTCGTAAGAAAATTTTGCGAAGTCTTCGTTTTTTGGAAATATGCCAGTCAGGATGGATATTTCTCCAAATGACAAATGAAGCTACTCCACACGCATCAATTATATTGAAAAAATAGACCAAAGGCCACCTATTAGTTTTGCGTTTCACTGAATATGTATGTACCATCTGATCAAGTGTATCCACCCCTCCTTTCGTGGAATTGTTGTACTTATTGATTTCATATTTATTTTTATTTTCCTCATCAATGGTGGAGTCGTTGTGCATTGTAGATACTAATATGACACAGCGATTTTTCTTAGGTACATAAGATACCAAAGTCACTGTCTTCTGAAAACCAAACAAGTTGCTTTCAATATTTCGTCGCCTGTGAGGTAAAAAATTTGGTGGTATGCAGCGCTTATTTTTTCTGAGCGTTCCTACACAAGTTAGGCCTTTGGTAAGCAAACTGGATGCAAGCTCATAGCTGGTGAAGAAGTTGTCGAACGTAATATTCCTTTTAGTTCTCAGAAAAGGTTCACAAAGGTCTTCAACCACCTTTTGCGCTAAGTTTTCTGCTCTGTTGGGACCTTCTTTTCCTAAGTACGGTATACCACGTAACTAGTTCCACTATCGCATATCCACCAAATTTTCATACCGTACTTATCTGGCTTGCTTGGCAGGTACTGTCGGAAAGATACACGACCTCTAAAAGGCACCAGTTGTTCATCGATGGTTAGATTACTGCCAGGAAGATAATATTTCAGCAAGTTTGTATTAACACGGTCCCACAGGTCTCTAATTGGTGCCAACTTGTCCTTTTGCCTTCGGAGGGTTCTGGTCGCTTTATCGTCAAAACGAATAAATCTTAGTAATTGAGTAAATCTATTTCGTGACATACACGCTCGATAAACAGGATTTCCATATAAAGGATTCCATAGCTCATTATAGTCCACCATTCCTTGTTTATTTCTTCCAGCAGTAATCAAAAGGCCCAAGAAAGCACGGATTTCAACGTCGTCAACTGGTTTCCACAAATCGCCAAGAATACGAACAACCTCCTTATTAGTGAAAGTAACCACAATACCAATAACCACATCATCAAAAAACAAATTGAATGCGTCACAAGGAGTATCAACATGCACTCCAGGTGGAAGTTTCACTTTGTTCAAAGCTGTTGTAATTATGTTGTGTGCACGTGTTTTTCCTTGGCAATCGGCGTGGCATTCCACTCGGTACCATCTTTTCCAATAAAAGTTTGCGAATGGCGGGCGGTTCATCATTAGCATCACTATCGTCACTTCCTTCTTGTTCATCGCTTTCTTCATCGCCAGTTTCTTGATAATCCGCTTCACTAGAAGGTTTCGTCATTTGGCTCTTCTTCATCTTCACCATCATTTACATTCCTTTCCAAATCCTCATCACTTTCGTACAATGCATCGAGCAACTCCTTTTCAGTTAGTGGCCGGCGTCGATCAGTCAACCAATCGGTCATACTTTCTGCATAAATTTCAAAACCAAATAAGCATAAAACAACAAATCTATTTTACTGGGGTCAATCAAAACTTTATTTTGCTTACTGGCCTATACTATACTCTCCACTAGGTAAAAGAAATAAAATTAACCAATAGACACCTAAAACGGCCAATGCGTTCGTTAGGAAAGTCACAAATACACTGATAGCAATGCAGTTTGTAAGCTGACTGTTTTAGCAAAACGCATTTAGGGAATTCCCTTCATATGCAACTGGAAGTTCTTACATACAAGGGGAAAGTCCCGAAATATAAAGCATATCTTATTACGGGGATTTACCAACATACCTAGTTTTAAATAACGTAGCAATGCATTTTTTAATAACAGTATGTGCTCAAAGACACACCTTGGTAGGACATGTCGGTAAATTATGTTTAATTTTTTTAGTAAAATAGGAAAAATATTTTTAAAAAATTTTTATGTCATTTTGTGTTAAATAGTTTATTTTGAGAATACAAAAATCTCTCCAGTCTGTGGGCAGTTAACTTACAAAGTTCTAGCAATTTCAAAATCAATTGTGCCTCAAAAGCACACCTTGGTAGGTTTAGGGTTAAAGGAAACGTATATTTATTTTGTTTTGATAGCCTTAGGCCCCTATTCGCAAATTCGTCACTGTCTATAGCACACTTGTGCTGGCCCCTGTGAATAAGTTTTCCATCTATACACCTCATATACAGGGCTTTCCCATTAACTTCTCGAACGTGATCCATTCGATTTTAACATTGTGTTTCTTTCCTCTTTTCCAGGTACACTGATAACGTGTGAGACTTGCTCTAATGGCTTCCACTTGAGCTGTCACAATCGTCCGTTCGTGCAAACGCCTCGTCAGTGTCCACCATGTTTGTCGAACAAAGAAACGCGTACCGTTGGTTCGTTAAACGTGCCGTCTGGTATGAGCGTGTCGTATGTCTCAGCCGAGATAACAGGTTAGACAATTCGTTGTTAGTCTGTGTACTGTTCAGTGTTTTTTTAAAACGTTAAAAAAAAAACATACACACCTCCCCTTATTAAACTAAAAAAAAAAAAAACAAAAAGTCTCACTCCCAAATCTCTGATACATACACACACCTATGTTTAATTAAACAGCATTTTATTAATCTTAAAGATAAGCTTCACGAGAAGAATCTGTTGCTAGAGAAAAATAAAACGTTGACCGCCGAATTAACGCAACTACAGGACCGTCATTCGCAGTTGACGATCTCGCTAAAGAATCAACAGAGTGAACGCGAAGAACTTTTAACGACGCAACAATCGACCGAGGATAAAATTAAACAGATACTAACGTTCATTACTAGTGTTAAGGGGAAACAACAACAGTACGAGTTGAAACAGCAACAATTAGAAACGGAAGGTGAAGACGATGACGAAGAGCAACAAGTACCGGAAGATCTAACAGAGAAACAAGACGACGATGATTCCTAATGTATATAATATGCCCTCCTGAGATTTAGTATTTTTTTTTTTATAAAATAATTGACCCATTTCTAATTTTATTTTCTTTCTTTTGTAATTGAGTATGTTTATAGTTAAGACTGACACATTTTGTATATTTTGTTAGAAATTAGACATATTGAGGAATTGAATTCATGAATTAATTTTTTTTGTTGAAATGATTTTTATAATTATTTAATGGGATGATTGTTTTTACTATAATTAGATAGCTTTTCTTTTCTGATGAAAATATGTTTAATGAGACTGAAAGAATTTGAGCTTCTTACTTGTTTAATTATTTTTTTTTAGTTTTTATATTAATACTGCTTGAAAGTAGGCAACTTATTTGACACTTATTCGTGCATTGCCTTTCCTCTTGTTTCTGTGGATAATTTAGAAAGTACTAATCTTAAAATTGGAATCATTTTTTTTTCTGTTGTTTCTGAGTTTCTGGATAATTTAATATATAATATATATGCAGTGAGGTCGTAAATTGTGCCCCTCTCCCCCTCCCTCCCCTCACCCCTCATAACTTTTGAAAGGAATGTGATAAAGCAATGAAACAAAAACCAGATGAAATTAGAGACAATTTGTGATTTTTTGTCCATAGAAACACGCACATGACTCTGATATAAAATAGAGGGCTTAGCTATCCTTAAAATTTTAAACCGGAAATAATTTCATATAGAAGCTCATTTGCAAGATATTTCTATTACTTTTATGGCAATGCAAACAGTTTTACGATTTTCAAAATTTTTACCAACTTATCTAAGGTTAATTATGGAGGTACCTACGTTACTTTTTTCGATAACCCTAAAGGTCAGACGGCACTAGGTAGTCGGTAGTCGGAAAAAATATAGCAGTTCTGAACGACAGGTTAGGACGGATTGTGGTAAAATACATTACAGGTTACTTTATATTTTCATTAATAGAAGATATGCATAGATGGCAGCACATGCCCTGATTTCAAAATCCATCAAATACATTACAGGGCACCTTATATTTTAGTTAATATAGCATATGCATAGATGGCAGCACATTAAGTAATTTAAAATCCATAAAATATATTTCGGATTACTTTGTTTTTTGGCTAGCAGAAAGAGAAAATGTCAAACATGTAATCACTTAAAATGTAAAATTCTCATGAAATGAAGGTAAGGAATTTTTATAAATAATTCACTCCATTTAAAATTAATCATTAAGAAAATAATAATTATTCAATAATGCTTTTCAAGAATCATCTCTACACTAAAGTTACGTTGTCTCACCTTTACAGCGTTACCTTGAGATATCTACTGACATATCAATATTATATTACGCCCTAATCTAAACCAAAATTTGCTGCTTTTCCACTTGTTTTCGAAGCAACGCAATTCTATAAAAGTGACTTCCACATAAAAGTATTAAAATGTCTTACGACATCGTGTGTAACTTCAATTTTCCGCGTTGAAGTTATTAAAAATAAACATTAAAGTTCTAAATTCTCCCTAAGTTTTCAACACACTATCATTAGGTTTTGTGAAATATGTAAATAAAGTGCATGTGGCTCTGCCTAAAGCGCCGATATATAAACGATATATTTCACTTATTTACCAAGCTACTTGAAGATGAAACGCGCTTTATACCTTTTCTAAATTATCATTTTCTTCCTAATTAACGTTAATAGATTTTTGATACCCAGAGTATATGTTCATAGATTAGTTTTGGAAGTCAGTGGCGGCTGGTGCATGCGTCACCACCATGAGCCAGTTACAATGTGTGCTATCGTCCGAAATAGGAAAATGTTTATATTATACGGAGAAATTAAATCATTGCAATGGCCTTATTAAAACATAAGCATCGGCCGCCGCTGATGGAAGTTAATTACTTTTTCTGTTCCTTTTTTCTGTATGTTCACCCAACAAGTCGTTATATGCGCTGCCATCTGTGTTTATTCTATATTAATCAAAATGTAAAGTAATCTGTAATGTACCTAATACATTACAGGTAACTGTAATTAACTTTATATTTTGATTGATGAAAAATGCGAGTAGATGGCAGCACATGCAATAATTATAAAATGAGTAAAAAGACCCCAGCAAATAATAAAAGAGCCGTTTTATTTGTCTGTGTTCAATGCTAGGTCGAAGTGTTTTCCTTACCATGAAGCCAAAGATTTGTCAAAACATCAAACAAACAAACAAGTAGTCCTTGCCGCCTATGAATAGAACGCCGAAAAAGAACGACTTCGGTGCGTTACACCACAAATAAAGAAGCTTCATATGTGGCTACACCTACCATGTAATTTGAGGGGTGAGGGAAAGAATTTTTTTGGCTGCCAGGTATTGAGCCTGTTGTGAAAGGAAAGTAGTCAGCAAACGCTGGGGAACTAATATTTTTTGTTTATTTAACATTAGTTCTTTGCCTGCCATCTATTCGCATCGTCCGTTAACTAAAATGAGAAGTGATGTTTTAAAAAAATTAAAAATTTTTAGAATTTCTTCTGCCATCTATATAGAATTTTCATTAAACAAAATATGAAGTGATCTGTAATATATTTAAATATAAAATATAGCCCATTTCGATTTTTTTTGAATTAGTGCAGATCCAGTGAGATAATTTCACACAAAATTGGATTGCCTTATTTCATGTATGTTTTTAATTCATTGTAATATATATTTGTTTCAAAAAAAAACCTAAAACTGAGCTTCAAATACAAAATAATATATTAAATAATTTAAAATCGTTAGCATGTTTGAAATATATTCGTGAGATAAGGATGGAAAATGGAATAAATAAAACACAACAGCTTTACTAGTTTGTTATTTTTATTATATACAAAAAGAAATTTGCAATCTGCCCAGCACGTAATAAGACATCTAAGTATTATTCAGTTTCAATTTTCTTTTTTTTTTAAAATAGTAAAGTGCAAAAACATTTACGTTCACTCTTACTTAGAAGTAGAAAAATCAGTTATTTTTTTTTCGTTCGTCTTTTAGAAACATTAGAAAATTATGTTCGTGTCGTACAAATATCGGTACATCATCACAAGGTTTCACAATATTCAGAAAATGAAAAACGATCTGCGTAAGGAAAACATATCCCGAACAATTTTCTATTCCTTTATATATATATATATATATATTCATTATTATTCTTTTTCATTATTCTATCACACAACTCAAACAATTCTTTTATATAATGTTTGTATTATGTATAATATATAATATATATATTACTAATAAGGTACAACTAATGGCAAAAAAAGTATTTATTTCCATATTGAGATAACAATACTTTTTTATAGGTAAAGATGGTTTCAAATAAATCTTTTTTTTTACAGAAATATAAGGATAATAAGAATAGTGTATTCAATTGAAATTAATCGTTTAAAACACATATAACAAGAGTTGCATTTTCTTTTAATAAAACAAAACAATTATCACTTTACCAAATTGAGTATTCCCTGCTTAACATTTTTAAACTTCACCACAAATTCAAATTTTCCACAACTATTTTAATAACTTATACACACAAATACATTATGGTTGGTAGCAGTACAAATGTCTCGGTAGAAATAGGTCTTAAACTTTGTGACTTTCTTCACACTTTTGTTTTAATTCAATATAATATATTTTGACATATTTACGTTTAAAGTTACTAGAAATAATTGCGGGAGATTTAAAATTCGTTTCAATCAGGGCTATACCTATTTACACATTTGTAACGAAAAAAGAAAATATATATATTTGTAATAATATCTAACGAATAAAACGGATGAGGAACAATTTCTAACGTAATATATTGAAAACCTTATCGATCAGATCTTTCTCTACGTTGTACTATAAACAAATTCAATACTGACTTATTATACAATAATAATTATTATTTCTGTCCTTAACTTCGTTTTATTAATCCTTTTTTATTACGTAAAAAATAAGTTAACACATAAACTCGGAGAATAAATTGGAGTTATATACTTTTATCGTTATCATTAATATTGTTACATTTTGAATATTATTATTATTTATGTATAATTATGTATAATGTATGATGAGTAACAGGATACACTGGTACATGATGCTGTCGAATAAAAATATCGTTTTAATGAATGGAAAAAGTATGATCAAGTGAGAAATGTTTTCTTTTTCTTCTTAAATAGAAAAATTAAGTAGTTTATTCATGTTTGTGGCGGTAAATATTTTTTGGTTTCAAATTTTAAAACACAAAATGAAAATATAAAATTTGCTTTCCGCCATAAAAATAAGCATTATCACATGTGTTTGTTTATATACAGGAGTTGTAAAAACACGTTGGAAATGTTGTGCTGGAAGGCTGGATTCAACAAATTTTAAAATTGTGCCTTCTTGCTTTAATATCTTGTCGTAAATAAATTTTTGCTATGGCAAGTGGCAGAAATTTAATCTTGTTATATAGGTGAAGAAGTTTTGATGTGAAAATGTTTTTCAAATTATCAAATTATAGTAACTTGATCTAAAATAAATATGAGGCGTGTTACAATTAAAGTTATCAATGTAATAACTAATTCAAAACAAAAAAACCTATATTTATAACTTTAATATATTGTTATCACGAAAATAATTCCTGCAGTTTCTACCTTTTTCTTTATAATAATATATAAACTGCATGATGACTAAAATATTCGGAAAAATTTAAAATTAAACGTTTCAAAGAATGTAACTAACGCACAATCCATAAATCAACTATCAAAACACGATTTGTTAGCATTTAAGCAAAAATTTATTTATGAGCGACTATTCGGGCGAGTTTCAATCGAAAAAAAATCCAAATTAAAGCAAAGGTAAGTATATATATGATTATTACAATTTGTTTGTCTCCAATATACCTCATTCAATAAATCAAAATAAATATCCACTATTTTGTGTTTATAAATATATTGAATTGAGTCTAGACACAATCCACTAGACGACACTAAAGTCACATATTTTCAAAGCAAGTTCGATTTGCATTGTCGTGTTTAGTAAAGTTCAACACCTGAAGGTTGCAAATCAGCAATATATCCCTAATAGTCAAATTTAAATTTCCCGCCACTATTTTTAGTAATTTCAACATAGAGGCATTAAAATAACTATTGATGTAGTATAAAATAGTGGGTAGTCTTATGTTTCAACGTTGAAGTTACTAAGAATAATTGCGGGAAATTTAAATTTGGCTATTAGGGATATTTTTACTTATGGGTTATTTTCTTGGGCTGTATCACACAATGTTTAATTTGTTATCTCGGACGAAATAATGAACTTTATATATAAACTTGTAATTTAATTTTATTATTTTGATCTTAATTTGTAATTAATATGTAACGAAATGAAAATTTAAATCAAAACAAGATTGATATTCGAACTTGTTGTTATTCTAATTTCTTTTTTTAAAAAATATTATTGTAAAATCACATGTAAAAGTTATAATAATTAAATCATCGATAAAAGCTAATTTTGAAGCCAAAACATGTACAGCAATTGGAAGTTATGACAAATTATAACTAAAATTTTGCAAAAAATTAAGATACAAATAATGGAATTAAATTACAAGTTTCGTCTGAATATAATAAAAAAAAACATAATATTTGATAATGATTGTATCGATTATAAAATAAAGTAAACATTTCATGAAAGTGTAAATAAATATATAAACAATTTTTTTTTGAACAGCAAATAGGTTCTGCATTTCAAGGTTATGTACGAAGAAGGCATGCTGGAGATGAACAAAATGCATATGAGAAAATATTTGAATAAGTTATCTATCTACATAAATAAATGCCTTCGAATAAAACAGCGTTTTTAGATTGCCAACTTTGACAACCCTGTATATAATGTGCAGTAATATGTTCTCATGTAAGCATCTTATTTTTAATTTTTTTGAGCATTTTTATGCGAAACGATACTTTATAAATGTAATGTCTGGATAATGGCAAGTTGATGGTAAAAAGTAAATATCCTTTTGCTTTCATGTTATTAAAAAAAAAGTCGTATTGCACGATAATGAAAAACAATTGCACTTTTGTGTAGTTCATGGGTAACATTTATGTTGTTTGATAATCTATCTAAGAAAATGTGAGCAATCTATTGGTGAAATACTTTGTAGGTTAAGTACTGTTGGTGTTTTGCGTTTTCTTCCGTTTTAAGCAGAAATATAATGAATTCGAATGTAATGTTATCTACTTTACCAACACTTTTCAGTAGAATTGCACTTGTTACCTTACCAAAAAATTGCATCAAAATAAATGAAAACAAAAATCATCTAGTCTCGTCTTTCAACTCTTCTTATTCGATAAATTAAATTGCACAAAACAGAAAGACATGTTAGCATAAAATATCCATATTATTTTACCATGTTTTAGTCAAATTTTTAGGCCAGTCAATATCGTTATTAATATTATATCATTACTTAATAACATTACAATAATAATAATATCATGGATAATAAACGGATGATAATTTGTTTTTTTTTTATTTTAAATGGATATAATAATAGTATCATCAGTATAAATGGAAGTTACATAAGTCTGTATACGAGGAGCTATCATTAAGCTATCTTTGTTGTTATTTATTCCTTTTTTTTTATACAAATACACGTAACATATGTGATATTAATATATTTTAAATCCAGAAATTTTAACAATCGCAATATGAAAAAAAATTATTTAAAATCTACAGTAAAACCTTGTTAACCGTCCTTCATAAAAATGTACTCCTTCCAATTTTTGTTTGTTTTGTGCGTTTGTTTTTGTACATCCTGCTCATTTGCAGTGAAATAGTATCCTAGTTATCAATAGGATTGAAGCTAATTAATAGAGCAGGATTTACAGATGTAGAAAATTAATAAAAAATGAAATTTATGTAAAATTTTTAGTTAGTTTTTTTAGTTAGTTTTTATTTTTTCATTTTCATTTTCTTAGTATTGTATTTTGGTTTATTTTTATTTTTTGGTATTGTATTTCCGAAATTTAATAAAGACATGTTATTATTATTATTATTATATTTCCAAAGAAAGGATGACAATCAAAAAGTTTGCAATAGCAGGTCGTAGCTGTTGGTATAGAAGTTTGGTAAGAATAATCAGCACAGCTAATGGTAACAAATGATTTAGATATTGAAAGGAGTGAAAAAAAAAAGAACAAAAATGTTTGTTCGGCGAGAGAGAGAAAGGAAAGGTTAAAAGACATTAGATAATTTGTTTGTAAAAAAATTTCAATCAAAGTCAAAAATAAACCTTGTGCAAATTAATATTAAAGTTACCTAATTATAATTAAAGTGATATTCCTCCACGTTTGCCTATCAAATATTAAAAATGATTTCATTTAGGGTTTAGTGGCCGTTTAATCAAGGTTTTACTGTATATTAAATTTTCTATATTACGAAAGTTTCTTTTTAATTTCTCGTACATTTTTCTTTTAATATATGAAACATACATGCATTATTACCATAATTCATAAATAATTATCCACAAAATATTACTCTCATAACATAGAATTTCCTTTTATTAGAATCGCAATTTAATAATATTCATTTTTTTTTTGGCAGGATCTAATTTTATAATAACAAATATTTATATATCTATTTTATTTATAATATTATGACGGATCATTCTTATATTTCAGTGCAATCGTAGTGAGAAAAACCATGTTTTTTTTTTGTTCTTTTATTAATACGAAAAGAGTTGTGTGTGCTTCTTCAACGTTGAACATTTACCATTTTTTTTGAGAATTATTGGGAAAATCAACTTACGGTAGATCTCTATTAAGTTCTAAAAACATCTTGTCGTATAATGTAAAAATTGACTATAATTGATGCATTTTTTTTTTTTTAGTGTTTCTTACGTGATACAATGAGACGATTCTGCTCTCTTATTAGTGGTAATCATAGAATACGTGGTTCGCCTAATAAGTAGTTTCCTAATCGGGTTTAATACGAAAAAAAAGAAGGAAATACAGTAACGAAGAACTTTTAGTCTATTTCGTCGAGGAATCTTCATCACTGACTGTGCAACCTCCCTTGTTTCATCTTCGCTTGACCTTTGTTCGGCCCGATGTTGTTGTTAGCGCCACCTTTCGGCACGGCGCCGACTATGCGCACCCTCGTCACTTGTCGACTATCACTGAATTGGGGTGGAGGCGCTAGCACCGCTTCCGGAGACTCGTTCGTCACGCCGTTATTTTCGCCGAATTCCGGTGGTGGGGGCAAACAAAACTCTTCCTTCTCCTCCGTATCAGCTTCTATGGGCGGCGGGAGTTGTGCTAGTGAAACTGCGTGCCTCGATAATCCTAATTGCAATTTTTTTTCTGCATTATTTACTTAATAATTGCCTAAATACATAGATTTGGAAAGTGACGTTCAATAGACGTCGATGTTACGTAATATAGACGTCTATTAAACGTCATTTCACATCAGTATGTTACCGAAGTAGGAAAGTGACGTAAAAATGACGTTTTTTGGACGTCGATATTACGTCTATCACGTAGTATTGATGTGTATTAAACAATACCTAACGTCAGTCTGCTACTTGGGTACCAAAATTTATCTAAGGAAATAATTATTTGGCTAAATATTTTTTATAATCAAATTTTTTTCTACAAAAAAATCATGTGGTAGTATGTTTTATTGACTTACCTATCTGGGATCTTTGCGTTTTGCTAGCTGGTAACGTTATGCCCCTCTGTTCACCGCTTAGTCGTTCGTTTAATTCGTTTGACGTGGTAGAGGGTGGTACTTCCTGGTCGGAGCTGACTCCCGAAGAGCTATTGTCCCCGTCTTCTATGGCGCCCACTCCTAGATCCTTGCCCTTTTTTAGGAAATCGTCTGGGTAGGATTTTGAAGATTTCAGTAGGGATCGGCCTTTTTGGATTTCTTCTACGCTAAAACTGTGGGGCATTGAGCTACTGCCAGAACTGCTGCCGCTAGAAAAAATAAAAATAAATAACATTCCCACTTTGTAAAAATATTGATTTGTGAAGTTTTATATGAGTATTCATTCAGTTGTTAAACGCAAATATGGTAACGATCATAAAAGAAAATATTAACTTTACAAAAAACCTCGATGACAATTGAATCACTGGTTTATATTCATCTAAACATCATCATTGCTATAGGGCTCATTTTCATCCCGCCACTCTATAGAATGTGGAAACGGCTTATTTTTTTTCTTTTGTTTCTCTTCCTTGTTGAATAGGCAGGCACGTCTGTTTAACAACTGCGATTCGCTGTCAGTGTCGACTTGTAAAAGCGGTAAGAATCAATCCAACTTTTCGATGAATTTTCCCGTTTTCTCGAATGTGTCCCGATAATTAAGCATTTCCCTATTCTGATTGGATAGATTTTTCACACCTCGCAAAAATATAAGTCCTTCGATATCGTATTTATCTTCAGACCCTTTCGCGGTGCACTTTTTCCCCCCATAACGTACTGCTGTGGCAACCCACATTTCGCGAGTGTACTTTAAGTTGCATATATTTTTGATTTGCTTAAAACTGTTGAATCAATGTATCGAGAAATTTTCATAATAATGCTTATTTTTGTATAAATTTTAGTTAAAGAGTTAATTGTATAATTTATTTAATTAAGTGTTTAGTTTTTTTTTTTTTAATTAATTTCATTCATTTAAATGTATAGTTTTCGCTAGTCTATTCAACATTTGTTCCACTTAATTTTTGTCGGTAAATTGTGCGATTGCGTTGTACGCAGCGGTAGGATTTAACAGGCAGTTCCTTGGTAGACGCTAGCGTGAGTACATTTATTTTTAAATTCTTTGCAGCCATTTTGTATTACATTTTTATATCGTAATTTGATTCGCATTATTTGTTTTATTCTGTCCATCAAGGAATTCGCTTAATAATAACACTGGTCAACAGTGAAATTGCTTCTTAGGTGAAAGTACCCAATCCCGAATGAATTCAACGTGCTGAACACGAATATCACATTGAAAAAAGTGATTGGCTCACGTTCCAGAGATATTGACGTTTTGTCCATTGTATAGATGCTATTGCATAATGTAATGCAATTTAGTGAGAAATTACGAAATTTTGCGTCATATTGCATCACCCCTTCATGCAAAGAAGTTAATGCAGTATTTCCTGTAAGTTTCCATTGAGAGTGTTGCGAAATTGATTGCGCAATATCAAGCAATAGCTAATTATAGTTTATTTATAAATGGCCGACGTGACAATTAACTCGTGCAATGTCCGTTCATTCGCGCATATTTTTCGAAGCTCTAGCATACACAAGTGATTGCTATAGTGTAAAGTAACTAAACAGTAGCAATGCCTCGTAACTGTGTTAATAGTGCAAATAACTTCTGTTATATTTGCGGAGAAGTGACATTTGCTGCACAGAAAAAAGAACATCAGTGCAACAGTTAAGAAAGCGTATCATTTGTATTTTGGTTGCAAGATAGGCGACAGGACAAAGACTGGGGCCCACACGTATGCTGCCGCACTTGTGCCGTAAATCTTCACAGTGGCTTAATGGCAAAAGAAAGGCAATGCCATTTTGCTGTGCCATGATTTGGAGGGAGCCCACCAATCACGTTGACGACTGTTATTTCTGTATGGTACCACCAGCTTCTGGAGGATCACCAAGAAGAAGAAATGGACAGTTGAATACCCTAACATACCATCTGCTCTGCGACCTGTCTCTCATGGCGAAGGACTCCCAATTCCAGAACCTCCTACAGATTTTCTATCAGTTCAGACGATGAGGATGGCCATGCGTCGGCGAGTTCTCCTCAACGTGGCAGTAAGGATGATAACTTTTCGTGCTTTGACGAAACATCTGCACCACATAAAATTACCCAGGATGAAATAAACGATCTTGTTCGCGATTTGGATCTGTCGAAAAGCAAAGCGGAAGATACTGGCCTCAAGACTTCGACAGTGGAATCTTCTGGAACAGAATGTCCGAGTGACTTCATTTCCCACTCGCCATCAGCTCTTCGAATCTTTCTTTAAGAAAGAAGAAAGCCTTGTGTTTCTGCTGCGATATTGATGGTCTACTACAAGTCTCGGTATTGCACATGATCCCCACGAATGGCGGCTGTTTATAGACGCTTTCAAAACTGAGCCTAAAGGCGGTTTTGTTGAATAATGGGAACCAGCTTCCATCCATACCTATTGCACATGCGGTCTACATGAAGGAGACTTACGGCAATCTAAAGCAGCTACTGGAGACGATTAACTACAGCAAGTATGGCTGGCAGATATGTTCTGACCTGAAGGTAGTATCTCTGTTGATGGGTTTGCAGCAGGGATATACAAAGTACTGCTGTTTTCTTGTCTGTGGACAGCAGAGCAATCAATTTGCACTACATTAAGAAAGACTGGCCTCCGAGAGCATTTTTTTAAGCCTGGAGAAACGAATGTACAGCACCCACCATTGGCACAGCCACACAAAATCATCATTCCTCCTTTACACATCAAGCTCGGTCTTGTCAAAAACTTGGTAAAAGCCATGGATAAGAATGGACCAGCATTCAAGTACCTGCATGAAAAATTCCCTCGACTCAGTGAAGCCAAAATTAAAGAGGGCATCTTTGTGGGGCCTCAAATTAGACAGCTCTTCGAGACCCAAGTATGAGGAACTTCTTCAAGGAAAGAAAAACAGGTTTGGGATCATTCTATCAAGTGGCAGCAAACTTCCTGGGAATGACAAGGCAGAAAATTACTAGTGTCTGGTTGAGGATATGTTGGCTTTGTTTCATGAATTCGGCTGCAATATGTCCTTAAAGATCCACTTTCTTGATTCCCACTTAGATTTCTTTCCTGATAACTGCGGGCAGGTCAGCGATGAGCACGGCGAACGCTTTCATCAGGACATTGCCACCATGGAGCAACGGTACCAAAGCAAATGGTCTACGTCAATGCTAGCTGACTATTGTTGGACAATCAGTAGAGATGCTCCACAAGTCCACTACAAACGGCAGGCCAAAAGAAGTCGAAAGCCAGAAGCAGACTAATGTTTTCTTACCATGTATTATAATATTGACATAAGTACACTTTTTCTGAAATATGCGTACATTTTACAGAAAACCCGTAGCCAATTCAGCTTTTTCTTAGTCATTTTCGTGTTCAGGACATTGAATTCATTAAGAAATGACTATTTTCAGCTTGGAAGCATGAACTTTTCGAAAATTTGTTGCCCAGTGTAATTGTTATTATACTGATGTGTATACATTATAGATGTAAGATCATTTATTCTTTATGTGCAGGAAGATATATATTTTAGTTGTAATTTTCTCTTTATATTATATAAAGAGAAAATTATATATATATAGAATTAATTTTTTTTCCGTTTTCTAGTTTGCTGTTTCATTCTTTTTTTTTTAATCACCTCGGGTTGGGTGAATAGAAGCTTTGTGCTTGCATTTAGTTTTTCATTCTTGTCAATTTCTTGAAAGTGTCCACGTTTAGTTGGTTTTACTTTGATACCACGTGGATTGATTTGAAGGATATTGGATTATCTTCCTGGACAAATTAATCTTTTGCTTTGTATAAGAAATAACATTGTCTTATTGTAATTTAGAATCACGTGCAGTTTTTAGATTTAAGCCAGAACCCTCTGTTCACGGTTTTTTTTTTCCTGCAAATTGTAATCTACTTGTTTTTTTTTCTTTTTTTTTATAATAAATTTTTGATTATTTATTAACTTCGTTGAGTTTAAAAATTCTGTTCTTTTATTTTAAATTAGACCTTTTCAATTTTTGGGGTAATTAAGAAAATTAGATTTTTTTCACCCACATTTTACTTGTGTTTAGATTCAAGTTTTAATTTGCGAGGCTAACTCTGAGCTTAATTGTTCTTTTGCGCCTTTTTAATATTTTATCCGTTGAGCTAGCTAATTTAATTTTTCCTTTTTCATTTTTTTTATATTCATTTTGCAAGTTCATTTTCAATTCAGTCAGTACACAGCAGTACGCGTTAAACGGAACATGATTTTAAAGCCAACGGTCTTCTGTGGTTTTGGACTCCGTGATCCATACAACCCATTTATCGCTGAGATGTATTGTAAGTTGCATTTTATGGTTGTTGTGATTTCTTTGTCCGTACAGCTGATTTTCAATTTACCGAGAATTTTCACAATTTTGTTTTGTTTTGTATAATTTTGTTTTGTTTTGTTTTTTATAATTTGAGATTTTATTGTATGATTTTAATTATGTAGTGTTAAGATTTTTTTAAATTAATCTAGTCATTCAAATGTCTATTGTTTGCTTGTGTTGATTTTATGCGTATTCTATTTAATATTGTCATTGTAATGTTCTACGTCTCTGAATTTTGAGAGAGGGATTTTTGTAGGTAAAAGAATTGTAGGGTTTTGGGAGAGTAGAAGCATTTTTCTGTCGTTTAGCTTTTTCATATTTACTAAATTTCTAGTATTTGTCCACGCTTAGATTATCTTAATTAGTGAAACCACGTGGATAGAAATTCAAAGGTTCTGTATATTGAACAATCTTCTTGAACAAATAAAACCTTTCTTTTTTGCTTTGCATAGGAAATAGCATTGTCCTATTTTAAATTAGAGTCTAGTGCAGTTTTTATTTTAGGCCAGAACCTTTAGTTCAGGGTTTTCTTTTCTGCAAAATTGTATATTTTAGCCCGTTTATTGAAATAAATTTATTGTAGTGGCGTCAATGTGTTAAAAATTCTGTACTTTTATTTTATATTAAACCTTTTCAATTTTTCGTGTAATTTAAGAAAGTCTGACTTCATTTACTCACAATTTACTTTTCGTGGTTAGATTAAGAGTTTTAATTCGCGAGGGTAACTCTGGGATTAATTGTTTTATTAAAAATCTTTTCCGTTGAGCTAGCTAACATTTTTTTTTTCATTTTAAAATCAATTTAGCATTTCTTATTTATTTCAATTAATACACAGCAGTTCGTATGCCTAAAGTTGATAAAACCTGCAAAAAAATAACCGACTTACCTAGTATTACTATTTCCGCTATTCTCGACAGGCTGCAGCTGTATCGCGCTCAATCTAGAAGCTAGTTTATTTACATCCTTACGATCCTCTTCGCTTTCGACTTCCGAGTCGGTGCAACTGTAGTCGGGTTCCGGTATCGGGGGCGGGCCGAATTCTGCGCCATGATGATTACGTTCCCGGCCGATTTACTGCCACTAATACGCTTCTTCCTCTCTTTAGTGCCCGCGGTGGAATGGGAACGTGACGCTCTAATCGGTTGAGCGTAGGGATTATTGTTACTTCTACTAGGCAGGGTGCACGTGGCGCCGGGTTTGAAGCTGGAATTCGCGTTGCGCATGCTGTGAGATTTGCGCACGTGCGATTTTGTGCTGTGCGAAGGAAGACTCTTCGACCTGTACCCCACCGTCTTCATGTCTTCAGGGGATGCGTACAGTTTTGCACTCGCCGTTGGCTTGAAGGAGGATACCACACCTGAAAATTTAAGTAAAATTAAAATTATACAACAGATAGATAATAAATAATACTAAAATAGGGCAAGTTAAGGAATTTAAATATTTAGGAGTAACATTGGAGTAAATAGAAAAACAAGAAGATGAAATAAACTAGAGAATTGATAAAACAATTAAAGTTATATTACGCAATAAACCAGAAATTTATTAATAAAAAAGAAATATCTAAGCAAACAAAAATAAACATATAGTCATCATGGTTTCTTTTTTTTGACTCTGTGTGAGCAAATTGCACTAGAGAAATGAAAGTAACTGGTTCAATTTTACACACAAATTCTTTAATGACAACAACCGGTTTCGTCCACTAAGGGACATCTTCAGGTCAGAATTATAAAACAGTTTAAAATTTAGTCATGTGGTAAAATAATAAAAATTGAATTGTAAAATTAAATAAAATTGTATAAGACGTATTAACACACATTCTAAACGACAAACTACACTTTAAAATAAATTAAATAGAGAAGACAATGTATTTTTATTTTTATTTAATTTAGTTTAAAGTGTAGTTTGTCGTTTGGAATGTGTGTTAATAATACGTCTTATACAATTTTATTTAATTTTACAATTCAATTTTTATTATTTTACCACATGACTAAAGTTCAAACTGTTTTATAATTCTGACCTGAAGATGTCCCTTAGTGGACAAAATTGGCTCATTAAAGAATTTGTGAGAAATTGAATCATTTACTTTCATTTCCCTACTGAAAATAAACATTTTTTAATCAATACATCGTTCAGTTTTGACTTACGGATGTGTGTCTTGGACCTTTATAAACAAACAAAAAAGTAAAATACAAGCTGTCGAATTGAAATATCTGAGTAGGTGTAACCCAGAAAGATAGAATCAGATTTTGGATTTTATTTAACAAAGACAACTAGGTAATAAAGATTGAAAAACTCTTTCTTATCGTTCACAAAGTATTTAATATCTGATGACTAGTTTCGGCCTAAATGGTCATGTTCGGATTACTGAAAGTGCAATTAGAAATTTAAATTATAATTTAATAATGGATTATTGTATATTTTGCCGGCAGTACGGCTGAGAAGGAAGGGTGCATCATTGCCAATCTTGAAAGTCAAGCAGCAATATGCGGTACTGGTTGTTGGTTGGGTCACCATTCGGACAACACTTCTCAGTGGCTCGGTGTGTTCCGGCACTCTAGCCAAGGGCCTTCAAGACCTGTAGTGCTGATGTTATTATTATTATTATTATTATATATTTTACAATTTAAGTGTAATTTAATTAAATTTAATTGATAACGTAATATATTCTAAGTCATAATAATACCTGAAACTTTAATAAATATTATTATGTAATACGTTTTTTTCTTTAGTTAGACGTCAAAATAAGTTATTTATCAATAGCTAAAACACCAACCATATTAAACACTTTGTGAATGACAAGAACGCGTTTATCACTCTTTATTACCTATCAATACTTAATATTCATTAGATAATAGCACAAAGACAACTTAGTTAGTGGAAACATTTGTAATGGGACGCCTAGAATGCATTTTATTTTAAATTTGATTTATTATTTACTTCCTTAATAAATCCTATTATAAAATATGTAGAATTTGTAACATACTTTTAGTTCTATTTAGTTCTATTTAGCGGCCTCAAGAAAGGAATGGACAAATAAAGGAGTTTGGCGCGACCTGGAGGGCAACGCAAACGTCGCTAATTGGCGCACAACCGAAGAAATCGTAGGTACGCAAGCGAACATAAGAGTCAGCAGCTAGCGTTGTATTAGAGCGGACGTGCCGTTCGTCTGCGAGGCGGTGGTTGTGAGGATCGTCATTAAACGCCGGCCACAACACAAGTACATGTTGATAAAAATAAATAGCGCAACGGGCTAATTTATCCCCGTTATTGCTGAATACCTTTGCCATTATTTTGCTGCCGAAGTAGAACACCAGATATTGGTAAAAATAAACGCGTAGCGGGTTAACGTGTCCCTGCTATTGTGTAAGAGCCGTTTTACACGTACGAGAATTTTTACATAAATCATAACAAAAATTATTCCGAAAATTTTGGTGAGAATTTTCCTACGAAATTTTGTCGCGACACTTTCAGGTCGTTTTACACAGGAATAAGGTTACTTCCATTTGCACTTCGAAGTTGTAAGCTAAATGTAAATAATTATGATCCATATGTTTTGCTGGTTTATCGGTTAACTACTATTTATTTAGGATTTCTATGATAACCATAATCAAATATCGTAAAAATACCGGTTAAAATGACCTGTAAGTGTTGCAACAAAATTTCTTAGAAAAATTCTCACCAACATTTTCTGGATAATTTTTGTTATGATTTATGTAAAAATTCTCGTAAGTGTAAAACGGCTGTAATACCTTGGCTATTTTTGTATAGTGCCGAGAAATAAAACCTCATGAGTGTGGAATCTCAACAATCAGTTATCAGAGTGCGTATTAGCCGTGGGCTGAAGTGTTGTGCTGCCGTATGTTGGGAGTTTGCCGATCCAGAGAGCGAAATACAGCTTCCAGAGAGTACGACGACCGAATTAACTAGACGAGTCCGTTGTCTGTGTCGAAACCCAAATGACCACGCTTAGAGCCGAAGGACCGCCAAACAGGCAAATGTTACCGCCTAATTTTTATTTGTTTATTATTTACTACCGAATCAGAAATTATAATTCGTTTATTGGTTAGTTTAAATTTAATATTCAATTCATTAGTAATATTCAAAGGGCGCCCCATCCGTTCGATCATTATTTTTCTACTAACATATAATCGACTATTTATTTTGTAATGCTTTCACCGCAGTCTTTTATGCTTTCGTTGTTTTATAATAAAAAATATTGTAAAGGTGAAATCAATCTCTTTTGTTTTTGTTAAATTAATCGATAAAAGATTTTTATGCTAATTTTATTTATTTCAATTAATTAAAAGATATTATTTACAAATCTGAACTCAAACCATTGGCGCCCAACTAAAATATAATAACATTTGGAAATAACTTGAATCATTACAATCCTGTCATCCGATGCTAAGCGAGATAAAACCTGCACCATTTATACAAAGAATAGATAGTAGCACAAATAAGTGAAACAAGTTTACGAATCAAGAATAGAAGCCAAAAGAAGAAGAGGAAGGTCAAAGCAGACCTGGCATAATGGAACTGGACATATACTGCAAGCTAGAGGAAAAACATGACGAGAAGCAACAATCTTGGCAAGAGATAGGAAGAAATGGAAACAATTTATTTAGGAACAATAAGTATAAACTGGATACCTTAACAGTATAAGGGTAATATGATGTGATAAATAAACATAACATCCATAATTTGATTCTGTGTGAGTTGTATATAGGGGAAAAAAAAAACAAGAAAGAGGTCTTGATTCTCACAAAATTCTTTAATATATCACACGACCGGTTTCGCTCTAATCGAGCATCTTCAGATCAGATTATATATTATAGATTCTGACCTGAAGATGCTCGGTTAGAGCGAAACCGGTCGTGTGATATATTAAAGAATTTTGTGAGGATCAACACCTTTCTCTTGGTTTCTTCCCTGATAAATAAACACTTTACCTTCTTCGTTTTTTCCTTGCTGTTAAAATTCTCATACTCGGACGGGTTACCCCTCGAAACGTCAACCTTGATGACCTGTACAATGGGCGGGGGTGGCGGCGGGGGATGATTCGGCGGCGGAAGCATATTCCTATTCGTCCCGATGAGATTCACGTCTTCCTGACTCTTGTGCCCTTTGCTGCTCGAGAAACTATTCGTCGCCACGGGTATCGCTTGCGCCAGATCCGGCGTACTATGGAAATTCCTCCTCAATTCACCGCCGACGGCGAAAGGATTCACGAATCGAACTTTGGAGTTTTTACTCTTGCTCCTCTTCATCTCGGCCACGCTGGCGTACACCCGGCCCTTCGCCGGCGAACTGGGATGGCTCAGGGTGTTGTAGCCCGTTTGGAAGTTCGAGCTGCTCATCATGGACGCCTGCTTGGCGTTCTCGTCGCCTTTCTGTCTTTGGAAGAGCTCTTCTAGTTCGGCGGAGGTGATGCGACTTGAGGTAGGTCTTTGTCTGATGGAAGCGGTGCGAGGTTGGATGGGCGTCGAGTTGGCCGTACCGCCGGGGGTGTTCTGGTGTATCGATTCGGCGGAGCTGGATTTTGTGATGTCGTCAGTCTCTTCTTTTTCTCCTGCTTCTGCAATTTTATGTGTAATGAATTGTAAAGCGTTTAGTTGTTGGTAGCAGTTGTGGAGATTATAACAGATACCCATGCAGTGATCAAATTTTTTAGTGCCGCAAACTTAGATTTATGATGTTTAATCCTTAATTCGGAAACAACAAGTGCCACCTTGACAATAATTTTAACAGCAATGCATGAGCCAGCAAAGAGATTAGACAAGAAGGGTCGTTTACTTTATGCTAGAAATTTCTTTTCCAATTTTACACCAATCACAAAGAACCTACCTCAAACGTAGGTCTGCTGTGGTTTAGACAACCCATTTTTGCTGAGTGTTATTTTGAGTTGCATATTCTGATTTGTTTACTTTCTTCCGAGCTGTTGTTCAGTTTACCGAGAATTTTTCACAAATTTGATGTTTATTTTGTATAAATTTAGTTAAAGAGTTTATTGTATGATTGAATTAATTAAGTGTTAAGTTTTTTTAAATTATTCCATTAATTTATTTGTCTAGTGTTTGCTTGTGTAGATTTTAATTTGCGATTCTATTCAATTTTGTTGTTTCTATGAATACAACTGCGTTGTACGATTTTGAGAGATGTATTTTTCGTATCAAAAAACCAATTGAGCGTATTGTTAAAGGACTTCCTGTTCGACTATTGACGTAGTAGACGTATTTTGGCATTATCTTTGTTGCTATTTGTATTCATTTTGATATTTGAAAATTTTCGCATTAATTGTCTGTATATAGCCCAATTCAAGGAATTTGATCGTAATAATTGTTAATATATTGACGTGTGCACATTATAGATATAAGATCAATTATTATTTTTTGTTTAGGAAGATATATGTTTTTAGTTTTTCTTTCTCTCATTACAGTTTAAAAAGTCAATTTTTCTTTTTCATTTAATTCATTCAGTACACAGCAGTACGTATTAGGGTTGCCATCTTTTATATCTGTTCGGTGAGGACGAACTTGATGGGATGGGTTAAAATTACTAAATTAGTAGTATAAAAAAATGATCAATCATTTCTCATTCATTCAGAATACCTTTTTTTTTAATCAAAATTCATTTCTTGTGTATCATGTACACTATTCATATCCCTAATGTAATCACTTATTTTGGTTCTACCTAAAAATGGGCTCTTGCGAAGTTTCTCTTCTCATCATTTTTTTTTTTTTCATATGATTAAATATATTAATAAATAGGTAATAAATTATCAAACAACTGTTATTAGCAACATTTATCGATGCAATTGGTATTTAGATTGCGCTCTTTTTCCATGTTGTATTTAAGAACCACATGATCTAAATTTACGTGCTTTTTCTAATTATATTAAATTTTAATAATATAATAAAGGCAACCGAAACTATGAATTCCAAGGATGTACTGTGGTGGGATGAACGTAGTGCTGTGGTTTGGACAACCCATTTATCGCTGAGTGTATTTTAAGTTGTATATTACGGTTATTATGTTTGTTGTTTGTCTGAACAGCTGATTTTCAGTTTACCGAGAATTTTCACAATTTTGTTTTTGTTTTGAATATGTTTGGTTTAAGAGTTTATTGTATGATTTTATTTTGTAGTGTTAAGATTTTATTTTAATTAATCAGTCATTTCAAATGTCTTTTTCGCTTATGCTGATTTAATGCTGTTTCTATTTAATATTGTCGTTGTAATGTTCTACGTCTGCGTTGTATGATTTTTGAGAGTAGAAATGCCATTGTTAGGATTTTGTTAAGGCTTCTTGTTCGACTATTGGTGAGAGACGTATTTTTAATCATTTTCGCCATTTTGTATTCATTTGTATTGAAAATTAATTGTATCTTTTCTGAATTATAGTCAATCAGGATTTATTGTATAATTGTTATGTATTGTGTGTGCACTGTGTTGATATAGGATCAATTTATTTTTTTTATTCAGTGCGTTCCTTGGCTGGCATTCGGGCCATTTTGTTATGTTTTTCTTTTTCATTGCCTGTGTATTTTGAGATTTTTTTAAATTACATACGTATTTAACGTTTCTTTTTGTTTTTCACGTTGCACTTTTTAATTTCGTTTTAATTAGTTACTGTTTTTTAGAATTTCTCTTATTGCACCAACATTTTTTCGACAACAATCCATTCTTACATAGAAACAAACATTGACGTTATTGCCAGATGATGTTTGAAAAACCGAAACATGTCGCAAGTAAATATAATAAAAAATAAAAGGATTGGAACACGAATGGCCTTTGTTATTTCATTCAAAATTATTTTTTGTTAAAAGATTATTTTAGTTTTTTTCTCTCGTTAATTTTAAAGAGTTATTTTTCTATTAATCTATTTTGCTTGTATCTTTTAATTTTTCTTTCACTCGTTTGGGTGAGTAGCAGCATTGTTCTTTCATTTATCTTTTTCGTTTTGTAACATTTCTAGCATTTGTCCACGCTTAGATTTTAATTGAAAACCACGTATAGAAATTCAAAGGTTGTGTGTATATTGAATAATCTTCCGGAAAAATAAAACATTTCGTTTTTGTTTGCCATAGGAAATTAACATTGTTCCTATTTTAAATTGGTAAGTGCAGTTTTATTTATTTTAGGCAACCTTCAGTTCAGGTTTTTTTTTCTGACATGTATTTAGCCTTGGTAAAAATTGTTGATTTTGATAGCGTCATGGGGTGTAATAATTCTGTTCTTTTTTTTTTTTTAAACTTTACATTTCGTGTAATTAAGAAAGTCAAGAATCAAGTGCAGTTTTTATTTAGGCCAGATCCTTCAGTTTGCGGTTTTTTTCTGCACAAGTTGTATTTTAAACCCTTTTTGAAATAAATTTGATTGTTAATGAATGTCTTTGGGTTAAAAATTCTGTTCTTTATTTTATTAACCTTTACAATTCGGGTTAGTTTAAGAAAGGTCTGATTTCATTTCACTCTAATTTATTTTCGTGGTTCAGATTTAATTTTAATTTCTCGTGAGGGGAACTCTAGATTAAGGTTCTGTTTCAATTAAACATTCTTTTCGTTGAGCTAGCTATTATTTTTTCTTTTTTATTTTTAAAATCAGTTTAGTATTCATTTTTACTTCAATTAATAACGTGGGGCGCCAAATAAATATGCTGCCTAAAATATTCTTCCTGTCTCTCTAAACATATGTCTTGCTTCTGATCTAATCATTGCTACTAAAAGAATAACAGTAGTTTCATTCGCCTGTGCTTCTGTGAGTGAATATTGCAGTGTAAAGACAGAGAATTAGTGGTGGGCACTATCGGTATTTTCAACTATCGATAGTCGGACCAACTATCGATAGTTATCGATAGTCGACTATCGATAGTTGATCATTGATAACTATCGATAACTATCGCTAACTATCGATAACTATCGATAACTATCGATAGTTGACTATCGATAACTATCGATAGTTGACTATCGATAACTATCGATAGTCGACTATCGATAGTTATCGATAGTTTCAACAGGCAACTATCAATACTTACAACTGTCGATAGTCATCATCGATAATGCCCACCACTTATCGATAGTCAGCTATCGATAGTCAACTATCGATAGTCGAAACTATCGATAGTTATCGATAGTCAAAACTATCGATAGTTATCGATAGTCACTATTGATAGTGCCCACCACTACAGAGAATGAATGAAATGAATGCTCAAGGTTGCTTGTTGAAAGGCAGGAGCAAGCAACTTCGTTCACGGCATGGCTTTTATAACAGGTTACATTTTAATTTTTCGACAAATAATTTATTGGTAAAAGAAACAGTAAATTATACACACACAAATACGTTGCTACGTTCTCAATACTACGATATAGCAGCTTAGGGCTAGCAAAATAAAAATTCTAGGAAAAATATATCACCAATACAAATTGACAGAAGTATGAAAACTTGCATAGAATCCAGAAATAGTTTCATTCGCATTACTCACCTAAACCAGCAACTAGGCTCTTTGCCCTCGCCCTGCCAACGCTCAAAGTAGTCTTAGGATCTCTCCTTGGCGGCAAAGGCGCGTGCGTCGATCGACTCAACGTTCCCATAATCCCCGACTGCGTATTCGTCAGCTTCCTAGGCAATGTCGCGTACTGCCTGCTCAACGGCACCTCTATACTTCCACCACCAGGAAGTATGGCGTCGACTTACTGCTAGGCAATAATCTCGGAGTCGCATGCGCACCCAGGGATACCACCGTCATAGACACCAAATTCCCGGATTTCCTTATCAGATCCACGACGTGCTCGTGCGATGCCGAAGTGACGTCTTCGTTGTTAATCTCCAAGAGGAAATCGCCCTTCTTGAGGCCCGCCATATCGGCCACGCCTCCCGGATCGACGTCGTCCAGATATTGAAGGGCGGGGCATCTTTCGGACGGTGTTAACTCCATGAGTGGCGACGTGGCTTTGGCACCTCTCAGGATGAAACCGAAACCTTTGCGGCCTTTGTGAAGAACTACAGTGCGGGGTTCAGCGGTGACGCAAGTGTATCTAGAAATCGCCCGGGGAAGTTTAGATATAATGGAGAGATGGTGTCTAACGGAGCTTTACTTACGTTTTTTTCAGTCTTGGTGCCGTCGCGAAATGTTTGGTGCTCTCTCTCCTACCCAACACCCTATTGTCCGGTCTGGTCGGTGCTCGTGCGTCTCTCGCTATGAGAATCGGGGCTTGGATGTTGTGATGACGTAGTTTCACTTCTTGTACGCATGACATGGGGAATAGGCCGGATTTGCCTCCGCCTGATTTTAACGTGCCTTCTAAATAGCCGTCGTCTGTGGCACCAGTAACTGGAAAATAATTTTATTTTAGTGTGAGAATTCGAAATTCCACCTGTATAATACAAAGTATTCAAATTCATTTTATTAATACGTTGATGATAAGTACTGTGGCATTTGCTGAAGTAGCGTCTACTTCACAGGAAATAATAGTCTATTTTTGTTTAAAGTCTCGCGTAATTAAGATAATACGGTATTTATTTCAAATTTTATCTACTACTTTGTCTATTGTATGTTATAAATGCTGACCAGCGAATCCCACGTTACTCTCCAGAAGGGCGCGTGAAGTTCAGAAAAATAACGCCAACGATCATTTTTGCGCCCTCCTGTAAAGAGAAGCGGAACTAGTAACCGGTGCGGAATGACGTCACCACTAAAGTTTATAAAAATTCTTTACATTGCTGTTTTGAATCAATTAGTTCGCGGACCGCTTCAGCTTCAGGAAAAAGCACGCGTTACCCCTTCGTTCAGGGCGTTTCCATGTGAAAAAATTAAAAATCAAACTTCTCTTTTTAAATTTTGCAATTAAAATAAGCTTGAAAATTTCGTGAACAGGAAGCAAAAGCTTTCCTCGAGAGATGTTTTGTTTTGTGCTAAAACCGTTCGAAAAATCCCCTTTTCTTTAAAATTATTAATATTTTATTTAATTTGTAGCTTGTTAGTTAAATTCTATTGTCTCAATTTATTCAATATATAATTGTAAAAAAAATCACTCTATTATTTCGCTATACCAAAAAAAAGAAGATCAATTTGTACCCACAGTAAAGATTTGGAGAGGAAGCCGACAAGGTGGGTAAGTCGACAATCTTTAGGCTAACTAACGGCCCTGCTTCGACTGACTGAGAAAAACACCGTTGGAAAACGTCTTTGGCTAAAACTTCTAAAACCAATCGCTATCGAACAAAAGGATTCCAGCAGTGACTCGTCGGTCAAAAGAGCAGGTGGGGGTTATCTGTAAACGAGGCTTGGTTTTGCCTCAATGAATTTGGGTTGACCAACTCCAAAAGTTTCTAGATAAGAAAACCCGTTCCGTTACAATTGGCGCTAGCGGTGGGATTCGAAACCACGCCTCCGAAGAGACTGGTGCCTCAAACCAGTCAGGCCCAGTTCTGTTACATTAGAAACAAAATTATGTACAATGTTTTGAAATACAATCCAATATAACGAAAAAATATGAAATTTAGCGATAATTAGTTCAATCCCAACATATTATTCAGAGAACACTTCTAGATTGCATTGATAATGTGGGTTGTATTTATAATCAATCGTTGTTAGTTAATGACGTTGCATTTCTAAGTGTTTTAGGTTCACATGTCTACACGAGCTTTGCTCTTTTCGTCACTTTACGTTCTAATGCTAAACACATGAGCATGCGCTGTGGATATCTTGGGTTGTTTGTTTTACGACAGGAAGCAATACGCAAGCTGGTTATTCGTTTTGTTTCGAACAATATTGTTTCGTAACTTAAGGGTTTAAAATCTTAAATCATCAGGGGTGGTAGGTTTTTGTTACTAGCATTGCTATACATTTGGAAACACAGTTGGTATAAATTTGACGTCAACTGTGATGAAGTTTGCTTGCTAGGTTGCAACGCCTGTCATTTTCATCAATGTATAGGAAAACCAAGTAGCGTCACTCTCGCCAAGATAAATTTCAGCCGCCATTTTGTTTTGTGCCGTATAATGTATGTTAAGTATTATTTCTATTCTATGATATGGAATCTAGATTTTGTAATTTAGCTTTAGTTTTCTTCTCGAACGTTAGAGTGTATTTTCGCCTATACGGGAATGATTTTAATTTTAATTCTAACATACACTTACATTTTTAAAATTTGGCGCACATTGTACAAAACAAAATGGTAGAAGGTCACCAAAAACTTTCCCTAAAAACCTACTTATAAAAACGCAAAGTGACGCTACTTTGTTTTTATGTGAGTTACGTCTTTATCAAATGCTTTTGCAGTCAACAATACAATCAAAGTGTCAGCGTGTTCGCTTTGAGTGTCAGTCTAATTTTTATTGGGTTAAATAGTCGCAAGTTTTATTTCACTATTGGACAGTCATTTGAAAATAAGATGTTCCAAACGTTAAAAGAAATATTATTATCTAAACAAACATTATTTGCTGGTTTTTTTGGGGAACAATATTCACAAAGTACAAGTTTTAGATTTCAGAGTGGTGCTTTTCACCATAAAAACTATAATTTCATTAATGTCAGTTACTGGTTCGGTTATTTCAGTTTTTTGGTTTGTTCCGGAGAATTAGCCTTAACCAAAGTAAACTAACCAAATGTGTAACAGTTATTTGTACCAGTTTTCCCTAATATCAAACTTAGTTAAGTAGAGGCTCAGCTTAAAGTAAACCTTAAGGTGAATATGTTTTGTACTGTCGAAACAAGGAATAAAGCTTAGCTAAGTATTAAAAACGGATGGCAACAGTGTCAGACAGTGTGAAAGTGACTTGTAACTTGTAAGTTTTTGACAGAAACACACAGAAAGAAGGAGAATGTTGACTTTTAATTCTTGATACGAGTTTTCGAGTTTTCATTATTGTTGTCAGGTCAGTCTCAGGAATATTAACAGCTGATTCATAAAAGCAACACTATTATTGCTGAAAAATTGTTGTTTAATTAGATAAAACATAACAAACTGTATGCATTCGTGGTCATAGGAATGGTTATTTCGTCTTAGGTTACATGGTAAACTTAAAGTTATTTTTTATATCCACTCACACATCATAAGGATATTCAATTTCAGCTTCAATTAGGTTTAGTATAAATAATGCTGTACATTTGGTTACCCTAAATCGCCGGAAAAAATTAAGTTCGTCAAACATATGAAAATAATCTGCCCTTTCATTTACTTGTCTAGGTGTACCATAAAAAATTATATTTAACTCGTCTAGTTCATCATCATCTTCAAACATTGTTATTTATTAAGATATTACGTGCCATTTTGTTTCCAAAAATGTACAAATAATAAATATCTCCACAACAATAACGAAAACACCGTAGTATAACAAATAAAAGTCACTTGCCGCAATACTTGTCATTTGAAACCAAAAGTGAGGTTAACTGGACCTTAAGCCGGGCAAATCTTCGGCTTATTTTGAGTAACACTTAACTAGTGCTTAAACAGCGGTGCAAAACGAATTCATAGTTTAGGATCTACTTAAGTCTTAAGTTAAGCTTAAGTATAACCGGTGCAAATGGCCGTACGAATAGAAACATAACCTCAACCGTCAAAAGATGGCAGTTAATCATAATAAAATTGAAAAATATTGGACGTGTGTAATTTCAACGACAACAAATACTAACATATAAGGATAGCATCCTTAATTAAGTGTATGAAAAGTCTTTATATAGTGTATTATACTAATTGGTTATTTTAATGTTGTGTCGCAAAATTATCAGTAATGGCATAAACGAAATAAGTGTCTCACACGAATTAATCAATCATTTGTGACGTCACGAATGAATTCTGTAAAGATTTACCTTAAATATTAACCGACAAAAAAATACCTATATTGCTTGTGTAATTATGTGTAAATATCTTAAAATAATAACTATAGTGAATAACATTCTCTATGTTTAGAGCGTTAGGATTAAATGTGTTACCACCATTAATTCTGGGGAAAAAATACATCCTACATCCCTATTCAACAGCTATATTTGTTTTACACCTATGGTTAGTTCACTTTGGATTAAAACGATTAACCGTTTATGCAACTACAACAACTTCGCTGTGTATTCGGTTGCATACCATTCGTTACAGAATAATGAAACGTTATTCCAGCACATTTAAAAATTGTTGCGTTACAGAAACAATAGTGTTTATACATACGATCAACATTTACTTACGCAGAAATCGCAACCTGCGCTTCATCTTCATTCTCGTACCGCACAATTAAAACTGACGAAAATATCCCCGTAGGAAATCGCCTTTTGAACTTCTCCGACCGTTATATTCATAAATATTTACTATTCGCTAAATACACCGTATGTACAAGAATAAACGCGTGTATCAATTTGTTTAAAACGAATGCGATATGCGAAAATAGACTTGTGCGCTCGCGAGATCAGGTAAGGTTCAGGTGCGAGAGTCAAGGTTGCAATAAAGTGACAATTTAATTTGCCTACGGCGAGACGTGACGCGTCTTTTAATGTGTATTAAAAGAGCGTTGTGTATAATCTGATTATTTTCCAAAAGGCGCTGCGCTGAAGTCGGAAAATGTCGTAAATCAGTAGGCTGGAAGGGGTTGGGATGGGTACAGTTGAGTGTCGTAAAAATGCGCGTTTTAAATAGAGGAAAAGTCCAGCGAAATTTGTTGTGCTGATATTAAAGTTTATGGTCATATAAATTCTGTTTACGCTCAGTCTGGTGTCAATTAGAAATGTCAATAATTGTTATTATAATGGGAGCGTGTGAATGTTAAATAGTAAATGTCGATTTATGTATATATACAGGGTGATTCTCAATATATGCGACAAACTTTAAGCGCTGATTCCTAGGGTTATTTTGATCATAAAAGTTCATAAGAACATATGTCCAAAATCGCTTACTTCTAAAGTTGTACAATGTTTAATAGTAAGTTAATATAATTAATGTTTTTTATTATAAATTAACAAAAGAATTAGTAAAACAAAATTAACTTATACTAACAGTTGAAAATGACCGCCCTCAACTGCAATACAAGCTTCTATCCTACGTCGTATTGACTGGCGAGTCCGTTCTAAAATACCAGGGGTATTTCGAATTGCTTGAAAAGCTGTGATAATACGATTTCTCAGTTCATTGACATTTTCAATGGGAGTCGTATAAACTAATGATTTAAGGTGACTCCAGAGAAAAAAGTCCAAAGAATTTAAGTCTGGAGACCGAGGAGGATGGATCTCTCCGTCCTATTCACCGATCTGGATACGTATTGTCCAAAAACTCGCGACCAACTAAACTAAAATGCGCTGGAGCACCGTCATGCATAAAATACATTTGTAATCTTAATTGCAACGGAACTTCTTCAGCAGTAGTGGTAGCTCCTCTTCAAGAAAATTACGGTATACCTCGCCATTTAACCGCATCGGTAAAAAATGTGGACCTACCAAGTGATCTCCAACAATTCCGGCACACACATTGACAGAGAATTGATGTTGATGACGGGCATTCACTAGTTCGTGCGGATTTTCTTCGGCCCATATGTGATTATTATGAAAATTAATAATCGCATTTCTAGAGAAAGTAGCCTCGTCGGTGAAGAATATTTGAGCCAAGTAGTTAGGATTTTGTGCGATTTTGTGTTGCATCCATTGACAAAAAGCCACTCTTTGCGGAAAATCTGCCGGCAAAAGTGCCTGCACCCATTGAATGTGATATGGATACAACAGTTGATCTTTCAATATTCTCCAAACTGTGGCCTGACTAATGTTTAAAGCAAAAGCAAATTTTTCTGGTGCTTCTAGTAGGGTGTTCCTCAATTTCATTTAGTACCATTTCTTCAACTTGTGGAGTTCTCACTATAGATGGGTGCCCGTTATCAGTCGTCCGTTTTTTTAAATTTCCCGTTTCACTAAGACGTTGGTGAAGACGGGCAAATATTGAATGATGCGGGATGATACGGTTCGGGTATCGTTCTTCATAAAGACGTCTAGCAGCACGCGAATTTCCATTGGCAAGACCGTAAACGAAATGCATATCACACATCTTAGCATTCGTGTAATTCATTTTGGAAAACAGAAACTGGCAATAAACTGAATGAATACTCTGACAACTATTGACAAATATTGAAATGACAAATAAACAATTCCCTCTCAACACAATAGTTTTTGAAGAACCAACTGTGATATTATATCGTTATAGTCATAGTTCATAATTTATTATTAAACATTCAATAACTTTAAAACCAAACTGTTTTGGACATATACTCATATGAACTTTAATGATCAAAATAGCCTCAGGAATCAGCTCTTAAAGTTTGTCGCATATATTGAGAATCACCCTGTATATGTACAGAAAGCACTCATAGATCTTGAGATATTTTGAAATGTATTAGTAAAGAAAAGAAATGAGCCATGAATTTTTAAAAAACTGCGTTTGGAAGAATTTGTATTGATTCCGTATTAATACAGTACTTTCTTCTTAAAGGATTTTCAAAAATAATGATGATAACATAATACATACGTTTTTATGTAATGATTTTTGATTCTTTAGATTTATCAAGGCATAATGAGAAATATAGATTATTAGACAGGCTGGCAGTTACTGAATTATGTCAGAGTTATCTTGGAATTCAATTCTACTTCGTATAGCTTAATCAGTTTTTATTTTTTATCATTATTTCTTTAATCCGCTACTTTAAAATTTTAACATAGTTTTGGTTCCCTACAATTATGACATCATATTATCAAAGTTTATTAAGTGCGTTATAGACTTTACATGTATGCGAAAATAGATTGCATATGCAGACATAGGCCTTTCAAGCTAGCAAGCGAAGTTCGTCATCGTTAGTTCATGGCGTAGTATTTTGTGTTACCAGGTTAACATGTTGACACAATCAAGTCGATGTTAATTAGAAAAATTGTAGCAAGAGGCAACTAAAATACGGCACATACACTATGTCAAATGACAGAGCTGTGACATCATAATGTATTGTTAAAATTCTATACATTATACAGGTAGCAAAATACAACCTCGCGTAGAATAGGCATTTTTTTTGCAGTGAAATGTTACTAACATTACTAGAAGGTAAAGTCAGGTAAGTATGTAACCGCGGCAAGTGTGTAATTTGGCTACATTTATTTTTAAAATTAAAATATGGATGTCCTCTGTTGTATTACTAATGTAACTAATGTACTAAATTTCATACTAGTTTTACAAATAAAAAATCACATCTCCTAACGTGTAATAACTTAGATATCTTGTAAATTTATCATACCTTATTAAAAAGGCATCAGTATAGTATTACACTCTTGGCCGAACTAAAGGATAATGCTATTAATATATAAAATGTGGAACGGTTACACACTTGCCCCATTTTGCTGGGTAAGTGTGTAGTATTGACAGTGTTTAAAATTTCTTTTCTTTTTCTAGTAAACCGTTGATACTTATAAAAGGCGTATCTATTGAAGGCTTCAACTGGGCATATATTACGTACCTCTATGTGTAAAACTTATCAAAATGTCTTATTATGGGAACAGTGTTACATTTTCTTCAGACTATGCAATTTTTACTACACACTTACCTGACTTTACTTTACATTTGGGAAAATTTTAGCACAAAAATAGTTGACATGAATCCTTTTATTGAACGAATGTAATATATTTTTTATGCAACCAACACTGCATCGGTCATGTGGGTTGCATATAAAGCAAACTTCGTATAAAATATTTCGTCCAATATTTTGTAATATGTTCAGAAATAATCTTACATTTTTCTATTAATTACTTTTTGTGATTTTTGAAAAATTATACATCTGGTTATATGCTGTTTTTCTAAAACAAGTCTCAATTATTTGATAAGCATGTCCTAACAATCTTGTTACCTAATTAATTACACAATTAAATGAAATTGAAAATTAATTCACGGTGAATGCAAAGATAAGAAAAAAAGTGAATCTTATTTTTTTTATTCATTTCCGTTTATTATAAATCTCAAGAATTCTCGTTTTTATAAACTAAAAACAAAATTGCCGTTTGAGTATTCATTTGAAAGAAGCAATTAACAAGGGAAGCAATTTAATGAAAATTGACAGAGCTGTGACATCATAATGTATTGTTAAAATTCTATACATTGTAGAGGTAACAAAATGCAACCTCGCGTAGAATAGGGATTTTTTTTGCAATGAAATGTTACTAACAGTACTATACATTTGGGAAAATTTTAGCCCAAAAATAGTTGATATATATGAATCCTTTTGTTGGACGAATGTAATATATTTTTTATGCAACCAACACTGCATCGGTCATGTGGGTTGCATATAAAGCAAACTTCGTATAAAATATTTCGTCCAATATTTTGTAATTGAGGCGTGTGTTACAAAAACAGCAGAAGACCAAAAGTTTCAAAATTAGTTTGGTGTGCCATTTTACAAGAAAATGAGATGCCCATAAAGGCAAAAAAATTCTTCTACACTTTTTAACCACGTAAAATAAACGCAAATAATAAGTTTAGAAATAATCTTACATTTTTCTATCAATTACTTTTTGTTATTTTTGAAAAATTATACATCTGGTTATATGCTGTTTTTCTAAAACAAGTCTCAATTATTTGATAAGCATGTCCTAAAAATCTTGTTACCTAATTAATTACACAATTAAATGAAATTGAAAATTAATTCACGGTCAATGCAAAGACAAGAACAAAAGTGAATCTTATTTTTTTTATTCATTCCCGTTTATTATAAATCTCAAGAATTCTCGTTTTTATAAACTAAAAAGAAATTGGCGTCTGAGTATTCATTTGAAAGAAGCAATTAACAAGGGAAGCAATTTAATGAAAATTGACAGAGCTGTGACATCATAATGTATTGTTAAAATTCTATACATTGTAGAGGTAACAAAATGCAACCTCGCGTAGAATAGGCATTTTTTTTGCAGTGAAATGTTACTAACAGTACTATAGATTTGGGAAAATTTTAGCCCAAAAATAGTTGATATGAATCTCTTTATCGAACGAATGTATATATTTTTTTATGCAACCAACACTGCATCGGTCATGTGGGTTGCATATATAGCAAACTTCGTATAGAATATTTCTTTGTAATTGAGGGGTGTTTTACAAAAACAGCAGACGACCAAAAGTTTCAAAATTAAGTTTGGTGTGCCATTTTACAAGAAAATGATATGCCCATAAAGGCAAAAAAAAATTCTTCTACCCTTTTTTAACCACGGAAGTAACGATTTAGAAAATTTCAACTTAGATTTTTAATTATCTCTCACCTCCTCCCTCTTTCCATCGCCTTACCTTCGATAATATCTCCTTCACGTATTTGCAGGTGCTCTTCTTCGGTGGAGGTATACGTTTCTATGCAGACTACAGTGCTGCCAGGTATCGACAGGCTACCGATGGTCGTATCCGAATTGGCGGTCCCCACACCGGAACTGTCACTAATTATGTCGCTGGTGTCTCCTAGACTCTTATCTGTAACACCCAGTGCGAGCACTGAGGATAAATCACTACATGAAATCGACGCTGAAACGAAGATGGTGTAGAGGAAAGTATGGTTTAGTATTGTTTTTGTTGTAACCTGTAAGCGTAGGTTAACCCTTAACGTCTTAATGTATTTCGTTAGGGATGTTTTGTTTTTAAATATAATAATAAATAAAATTCATTGTAATTTCAAATTTCCCGTCAATCATCTTTAGTAACCAGCAACATGAAGATACCGAAAATTCCTATAAATAATTGTGGTGTAAATTTGAATTTTATTTAGCGAGTTGGTAAAGTCGACAGTTAGAAGTTTTCGAGCTTAACGAAGATTTTCAGTTTTAGAGATTTGGGGTTTGCAATAGTTTGGTACTTACTTCATTTCTAAAATATTTTGAAGTATCTTACACTTCCGGTTAACCCCGAAGTCTCCATGAATTTTGTTATTTTAAATAGAACACCCTATATATTATTACATTTTGAATTCAGCATAAAATTGAAGATTATAACAACTAGGGTATTTATACGTACTCAGGTAGCATAGTTACGTTTAATAGGCGTCCATATGACGTAATAGACGTGATATCTGCTGCTGTGGGTAGCAACCCATGTTTGCTGTGTGTATTTTGAGTTGCATATGTTGATTTGCTAAAACAGCTGTTTGGATTTACCGAGAATTTTTCACAATTTAGAATTTAGTTTGTTTAAATTTAGTTAAAGAGAATTTATTTAATTAAGTTTTAAGTTTTTTAAATTAATTCCATTCTTTTAAATGTCTAGCGTTTGCTAGCTCGGATTCAATGCGTTTTCTACTAGATTTTGTCGGTGATTTGTGACGTTTGCGTTGTTCTTATTGTTACGACTGCGCTGTAGAATTTTGTCAGGCAGTTCCTTGGTCGACTGTTAACGTGAGTAGACGTATTTTTAAATATTATTGATGCCTTTTTGTAATTCATTTTAATATTCTAACTTTTCGCATAAATTGTCTTTTATAAAGCCAATCAAGGAATTCATTTAGTAATAATTGTTAATATATTGACGTGTACACGTAGTAGATATAAGATCATTTATTATTTTTGTGCAGGAAGATATATTTTAGTTGTAATTCTCTCATTATAACTTAAAGAGTTAATTTTTCCGTTTTTCTATTTTGCTGATTCATTTTTATTTTATCAATCACCTCGTTTGGGTGAGTAGAAGCATTGTGCTTGTTTTTCGTTTTTCATTCTTGTTATTTACTAGAAATTGCCACGCTTTATTTAGTTTGTTTTAATTTGAAACCACGTGGATTGAAATTTGAAAGTTTTTGGATTATCTTCCTGAACAAACTAATCTTTTGCTTTGTATAGGAAATAGCACAGTCCTATTGTAATTTAGAATCAAGTGCAGTTTTTATTTTTAGGCCAGAACATTCAGTTCACGGTTTTTTTCTGCACATTCCATTTTAAATAAAATTGATTGTTAATTAGCATTTTTGGGTTAAAAATATTCTGTTCTTTTATTTTATATTAAACCTTTTCAATTTTTGGGGTAATTAAGAAAGTCTGATTTCATTCACTCATAATTTATTTTTCGTGGTTAGATTCAAGTTTTAATTCGAGAGGGTAACTCTGAGGTTAATTGTTCTTTTGCGCCCTTTAATAATTTTATCCGTTGAGCTAGCTAATTTAGTTTTCTTTTTCATTTTAAAATTTCTTTTTGCAATTTCAATTAATTCAGCCAGTACACAGCACTACGTATAAACGTCATTTTACGTCACTCTGCTACCTGGGTATCTTCAACTGTTTCTAAGATATTACGATTTTTGTGAAAATTTTAACACATTGTTGAACGTAGTTGATAAATTCTCACTTGTTTTTAGTGCCAGAGCTCTCCCATTTTAGAATTACCAAGTACATACTAACTACTAACTAACTACTAGCTAACTTCTAACGTTTCACAAAGTCGTAGTAAATATTTCTCGCAGTATTATACAGGATGTCTAAAAATTACTGGCATATCAAAGAATTTTCAAAGCTGCAATACCCAGTTTCTTCAAATATAACACCCTGTGTATTTTTATATTGTTAGGTGTAAAATTAAGTGCTACACCGAATTGCTGTAACGTTCCCAATACCCATCTCTAATATTTTTTTTAAAGTGCTTGTTTTCTTTATTAACATTTATAAATGGCCAATTTTTTTATCAGGCTTCTTATGTTTCATCCTTTTTCGTGGTAAATTTCAGGAAGAGCTTATCGCGAATTCAATGAAAGATACTTCTCACTTACCGCGAAGAGATATATAAAAAAAAAATTAGAAACCTTCAAACATTTTTTGTAACAACTGGTATTGTTCTCAAGAAAGCACTGTAACAAATCGTATTTTACAAAACAAGAGAATTTAGATTAATATTTTAAGGCATTTTGAAACATATCAGTATCTACTCTTCTACTTCCGAAGATTTTCGGCATTTTTTTGAAGATATTTGTCCAATAGAATTTTCGAATATAGTAAAACTAATTTAAATTGGCTTTCACAGCGTAAAAATCATCAAATAATTAATGTTTTCCTGCTAACACTGTTATAATAAGGCAAATTTTATTAATTTTTTTTCCTCGTGTGGGATTTGAATCCACGCCCTCTTGCTTTCCGGACAAGCCGCTCTACCACCGAGGGCAATGAGTTCTGCCGATATGAATTGTATCAAATGTTGTTAATCATACAATTAAATAATTATTTAATAAAATTATATGATGATTACCCACATCGTGAATTTCAATTTATATTGCATTTAGCCTGCCGGAATTATCATAATATCTGTATTTGATGCAATTCAAATCGGCTAGTTAATAGAGCGGCTTGGGTTCAAATCCCACACGAGACAAGAAATTTTTTATAATAAAATTTGCCTCATTAACAGTGTTAGCAGGAAAACATTAATTATTTGACAATAATATCTATTTTCAGAAATTAAACATGTAAAAACCGCTAGTTATAACAATAATATTTACTAACAACAATAATTTATATCAATCTCATAGCCCACCAGGTAAGTTTTTTTAGCCATTTATAAATAAAACGAGTACTTTAAAAGAAAATTATTGGAGATGAGTATAGAGAATGTTACATCAAATCGGTGTAGAATTTAATTACACACCCAACAATATAAAAATATACAGAATGTTGAAATTTGAAAAATAGTGATTTTGCACATTTCAATATTCTTTGATGTGCTACAATTTTTAGACACCCTGTATGATACGATGGAAACTTTTCACTACATTTTGATGAAATAATGTAAAGTAACTGGTAGTTTCAAAATGAGAGACTTTTATAACACTTAAAGCAAGTGAAAATTAATCAATACATGCAACAATAGTGCAAATGTCAAAGTTTTTACAAAAATCGTAATAACTTAGAAACAGTCGAAAATAAGGAAAATAAAAAAAGAAGAAATAACTAAAACAAACATTATATAAATAAGTATTGATAGTTTCATTGTTTTGTAGAGTTCTTAAAATTAACTGCTTGAAAAAGTTATTGTTAGTGATATTGAAACGATCTTAGCAGGAGACAAAAAACATAATAAAACTTAAGTAAAGTTTTAACTGTTTTAATCCCCTCAAACTGAAACCCAAAAAGATCACAAGACACAAACAAATATTTTGAATTATATTCTAAGTATCGAATGAACGTTATATGTGAAGGTTAGATAAGAGTAATAAAACTCGTTCTTTCGTTCATCTAATATTTATTATATGATAACTAGTTTCGGCTTTTTAAAAAGTCATCTTCAGATCAACGTCAAAAAAGGTAAAATTGTCGATTATCAAAATAAAAAACACTAAACATGAAAATAAATTAGCGGACACCAAGAATTATACATATAAATTGAATATAAAATTTAAGTATAAGAAAAACTTTTTCCACAGAATGACAATGAAACAAATTGATTTGTATCATTGTCATTCTGTGGAAAAAGTGTTTTTTATTTTGATAATCGACAATTTTACCTTTTTTTTTGACGTTGATCTGAAGATAGCTTTTTAAAAAGCCGAAATTAGTTATCATATAATACATATTAGATGAACGAAAGAACGAGTTTTATTATCTCTCTTATCTAACCTTCAAATATTTTGAATGTCAAATTGAAAATAAATCCAAAAAAGTCACCATATATACAATGTTCCATTTAAAATAACACGGTCTGTCTATGGTGCCTTCTGGTTAACCGGAAATACAAAAAACTTGGAAATATTTTAGAAAAGTAGCTACCCGACAATAAACTCAAAATTTTTAAAGCTGAAAGCCGGCAAACTTTTAATTAACTTTTAATAACCCTGTATATTATATTTAAGATAATGGTCATGCATTGTCGTGAATGAAACAGCAGGTTTTTTGTTTTCATTTAGCGATATAAAAATTAACAAAAGATAAAAATGCAATAAAAATGCACAGTAACCATATAATATAAAAAGACAACATGCATTCTTACATTAAAAAATAATAACTAAGTTTAAATATATATAAAAACATAAAAAATAATTAAACATCATTCTTAATTCATTATTTATATTAAAACGATTCTAATGTTTAATTATTCCATTAAAAAAACGCATAAAAATGGTTATTTTTAACACTATCGATTACAGAAATCTAACCTTAATTACAGTTTCCTATTTAATTTCCCATCAAAATAGTTCCATCGATCGCCACTAGATGGTGCCCCAGATACATATATTTCTCTTCCGTGTAAAATAGGGTAAAAAAATAACCATTTTCGTCCTCTAAATCCGTAAATAATAATAATCGAACATTTCCAATCTTGGCAGAGATACATACCTGTGACTATACTGGCCGTGTCTGTTTCGTGACCGGGTGGGGCGCTTCCGTCGCTCATGCTCGAGCTGGCAGAGCTGAAGGGGGCCGAGGAACGGTCACTGGGACAGGGGGACGGGGGTAGGGCAAGACAGCTCATTGAAGGGGCCCGGTTCAGCCAGCCAACGGCAGACCGGCGCTTCGGGTTATAGCTTGGAGGGCCGCGGAAAAGTACTGCGAAAGATACAGCTAGAGAAATCTATAGAAAACCGCTCAATAAAGAAATAGAGAGAAAGAGAAACAGAGAGATAGAGAGAAAGAAAAGGAGAATGTTTTGCGAAAGTAATATAAATGTGTTTATCAAGTGTGTGAGCGAGGTATATATATATACAAATAACGATCACATATAAACCGAAGTTAAAAATGAATGTTAGTTATTTTATGTGAAATAAAAAGCGACTTTTGATAAAGTTATTTACAGCTGCTAGTTCCAAATTTACATATTCAGTATATCGATTAAGGTTATGAAATGGAAATTTCAATTTGACGCCATTCTAACCTCCATATTGAAAATTCTAACTCAAGAAGTATCATTCATTGAAAATGGTTTTTTTTCAAATGTATAAACATAGTAAGCATGGTTTCCAAAAGTATACAACTGATATTGCAAGATTAATAACGCAGTAAACCAAATTCAAATTTCCCGCAATTATTTTTAGTAACTTCAACATTAAAGCATGAAATTACCTACGATTTTGTATTACATTAATACTTATTTGAATACCTTTAAGTTGAAGTTACTAAATATAATTGTGGAAAATTTGAATTTGGTTTACTGGAAATATGGTAGAACTATCTCAAAATCAGAATCCACCATTATAAACGCTAGTTTATTCTAAAAATATTATGATTGTGATTAAAAAAATCTATTAGCTGTATATAATATGTACGTATTATGCAACCAACATTGCATTGGCCACTTATAAGGAGATTACCAGGTTAGCATATCGCCGATTGAGTTGAAAAAATTGAAGTGATTCTCGAAGAACGATTTTTTTTTGAACAGCGAAAAAAAACACGTTTAATTGTGTAAATTCGTAATTTACATCATTATACTGATAAAAAATGTAAAACGAGCAACATTTAGCTGTAAAAAAACCGAAAATATTCCCGTATAAATCTCAATTTACAGTCCCGTGGCCGCATTCATAATCTCAGTAAATTGTAATTATCAAACAAACGAGCCGCCTGGTCCAGTGGATAGCGTGCTAAATTTCTAAAAGTAAAGTAAGAAGTTGCGAGGTTGCTATCGCGTTTATTTTTTTTTTATTGTTAATAATATTAAATTTTTTTTTTTAGTTAATAATATATAAATAATTATTAAATTTAATTTTACATTTAAATTTAAATTGTGAATCGCACATAGGTTAAAATTCAATAAAAAACAGAATCACAACCACGGTGCAAAAACATAAAATTTTCATATTATAAAAATTACGTTTGTGTAAAATCAAGTAATTTCAATGTTTATCTACTTTCTTCATTAATTCATTTATTGCCATAGTTTTTTATAATAAATGTTTCATTTCTTAAATGTTTTGTTATTAAATGTTAATTTATGTCTGATTTACGTGTCGCAATAATTTGAATTTAAATGCAAAAATTAAATTTAATAATTATTTATATTATCAACAACAAAAAAAAATAACATGACAGCAACTTTGAACTCCAGATTTTGCCTTTCGAGCGCGCTATCCACTGGATCATGCGGCTCGTTTGTTTGGTAACTACAATTTCCGGATATTATATGAGTACGGCCACGGGAGTAAAATTTTTTTCAGTTTATTACAGCTAAATGTTATTTTTACATTTTTTTTTATCAATATAATGATGTAAATAATGAATTTACACGATTAAACGCGTTAGAAGCCGATTTGCCACTCACTAGTTAAAATAATTTTTCAATATTGCTGTAAATTTGAATACGTATTATGTTTGATTTAGGTTGATTATGTAAACATTCACTATCATACTAAAACAACCTTAAAAAATACTCCTAACATGAGCTAAAACATTTTGCATATTAGGATGTATGTACCCTAGCAGCAAAATTTAAATTTCCCGCAATTATTTTTAGTAACTTCAACTTTGAAACACGAAATTACCAATGATTTTGTATTAGATTACTAGTTACTTTAATGTCTTTCTGTTGAAGTTACTAAAAATAATTGTGGGAAATTTAAAATTTGCTACTAGGGTAGTTATTGATTTTAATATTCATTCGATAACAGAAAAACACTTCTTTATTATTTATTCGTTATTAATATTAATGAAAAATGAAACTATGAAAATTTGGAACTTATTTAAAAATTTATATACCTATGCTTATAGACAACCCGAATAGAATATGTTTAAAGTTATGTACATTCCATTCGCAAATTGGAACATAATGCAGGATTTCTAACCTTCTTTCCTATTTACAGAATTAGTCCATATATTAAAACGACTCGCTTAGACGTTAATTCCGTTGTCACATTGTGACCAGGCTTGCCAAATTTCTAATTTCCCATTATATACAAAAAATTGTAAATAAAATTAACAATTTAAGTTCAGTAACATAATATAGACAAATTTAATGGTAGCTACCCCTAATAGTGGTATCAAACAACTGCATGAAGTTGGCAGTCAGTTACAGTGTTGTCAGATCTAGTGCAAGACTTCACCAGATCTAGGCATTTTCTATCCCGTTTATTGGTTCGTTGAAAACTTTTTGGGGATTTGTGTTGATTACCACCCAAAAATTATGTTTATTAAACTTTTAGTGTCAAGTTTCGGCGTGCTCTGTTGGAATATGAATGAATTTTGAATTAAATCGGTGAGTTGGAGAAGGGAAAGTGTCTTATAGCATAAGCATAGAACCTATTCCCTCTCAATTAATTTTACATTATTGATGCTATTTAGTATTTAGTATTTTGTGGGAAAATCCTCAAAATGATCTCAATTAAACATAGAAATTTCTGAGTAAAAATCGGCTCCCCAGAAAGTTGATGATTTGCATTCTGCTCTTGGAATAGTTCACAAGTCTATTTTTTTCTTTAAAATTTCTTATTTTTTTTGGAATTCATAGAATTTATGATATTTGATTATATTACTTAAAATAAAATGATTACCTGATGTAATCGGAATGTATAATTAATTGCACGTGAACTGCATTACTAGTTTCACTTCGTGACGTTACATCAAAAATTCGTCCTAAAATCCAGTACATATCCACTGATATTTTTACGACAACCATCTATGTAAAACTTTACTAATATTTTGATCTGACAACACTGTTCTTTCTCCATCTTGCTTATCGTTACTGTTACTGACGAGTTTAAATTTTCACTCCGTTTAGGTATTTCTTTTCCAGCACTTTCTTTTTAATACAATCATTTAATAAAAACACTTTTCAAATAGCTATTTTTATTATATGTAGGTATTTCAATTTATAGTATTTTATACGCCAACTCTAGACTAATAAAAAAAGTAAACATAGCCTTAATAACAAAGATATCCATTCGCCAATGACAGTTACCTTTCAGCCGTTAATTCCCTAGAAAAAGTTAATTTTTTCAACACCGAGTAATGTAATATGTACCTGGACTATGTTCAAAGTTGCGAATAGATTTATACATCGTTTTTTTGTGTTATATTATTTTTTTATTACTGTAAAAGCAGAAAGACAACACTAAAATAAAATAAATGAACGAAAAAAGCAGTTTTTCATACACATAAAGGACTCCTGTAAATTTTACTCACTCTTTCGAAGACGTAGTGCTTTTTTTTTTATTAATTATACTAACGTCAAAGCATGCACATTTTAGTTTTTAATATCGCAACGTTTGTAAAGCATCTACCTATACATTCCTGATATTAACACAAAACATGCATGATTAAAATGGATAATAATTCATTTGACAAAAATAGAGAATAATCAGTTTAATTTAACATTCAAACGAAAAGATATTTTACAGTTTCCTAATTAACCCACCAAGCATACTATGCTTTACCGTCCGTTTATCACCTTTTATAGTGTTTTAATCGTTTTTAAAGGATTCTCTCGTCCCTAAACAATCAGTTAAAACCGAACGCTAATTACAAGATGTATCCTCATTAAGCGAATGTCGTATTTACTAGTAGAACGGCGGTTATTTATTTTCGATGACGGATAATGAGAACGGTGATTTCTGTGTACGACTTGTAACCTTAAGATTCGCAGCGTTTAATAATATAAATCGCCGGAGGAGATCCAGAAAATGAGGAAACATCACCTCGAGACAAATCCACCGCCGCCAGACATCTGATGACAGGCAATTTATCGGTAAAGAGACGGCTTTTTCCGAAGATGCGACAGGTTCAATGGATCGGCGATAAATCTCAACCGTAAGTTCCGCATTAGAAAAATCTGATTGAAGCCGCCTTATTTATGTGTCGTATCTCGGCGAATGGACGAAGAAGTAATTTCACGAATGACAATAAACAGGACGATTGTGCCACGGTTGAGCTTGAAATTCTCATTTATAGAATTCTTCCTTTGAGAGGTAACACAAATTAATTATTTGCTAATGTTAATGAGAAACTCGTTAACTTAGGAAACAATAAAATATCTTGATTTATTGTCATTTTATTGTTGTACATTTCCATCAACTGTACCCAGCTTTTTCTTGTATTAGCATTTTGCATGCAAGTACTTATATTAACGTTTATTTAATGCAATTTTTTAGGTTATTTACGTGGGTCAACAATTTGAAGTGATAATTTGAGGTTATGTTTATGATTAAATTAAGTGTCAATATTTTATAAAATAAAATGAAAGGTAATATTTGATTTAATTTAACTAAACCGAAAAAAAAGCGTAATCAATCATTTAGTGTTTTAAAATGTGTCTTGAAATGAAATTACTTTCTTAATATAATAAGCACTGTTTATTATATTAAGAAATATTCCTTACATAATGTAAAATATATGTGTATAGGTACTAAGTAACTTGAGAGAATTGTTGATAGAAATGCATATGTACAACAAAGTAGCTTATAGATACAATTTTTATCTTTTAATAGAACATTTGACACACATGCACAAACACGAACGTTTAAAACATGCTTATTAGGAAGTTAAAAATGTTTTGTTAATTTTATTAGTTCAGGTATAACTATAGGCTAATCTAATATCAAGCATGATATAAATGCTCAAAATTTAGGCTAATGCAGACACACACATAAAAGATACGAAGATAATATATACTCTTTAGAAATAGTGTAATTTTGCAAATAAATTCATAATTTGCTCCTTAAAATGGTTCAATTAATAATGAGAAATTTTTCTTTGTAAAAATTAAATTTTACCCTTAAACTCTACTGATATTATTGATACATTGGTGTTGAAGTTTATATATTTTTCTGTGTTTTCTTTGAAGCATTTGTAAATTTTGCTAATTTTATAATGATAAGGCATTCTAAAGTTAAAACAGAAAGTAAAGTAGATTAGAAATTTGTTTTTCTATGATTCAAACATACTTTTTCATTTATTTATTATACTTGTCATATTTAAATTGGCAATAAAATTAGTTTTTAATGAGGGTAGGTAACACTGGGAAGTTAAGGCCATCTAATAGGGCGTCTGGTAAGGTGTCATGTCGTATTGTATTGTATTCGTATCTACCTAAGAATAGTAGATGTTATTATAGTAAACAAGAGGTTTTTGAATAAAAAGTTAGAATTTAAAATATTGGTCCGTTTTAATCAAGAAACCAAACCTTAAGTCAAAATTACTATTATACTAATTTCAGTGCAAGTACTTATCCATTCTATTATAATTATTTTTATTAACATGATGTAAATCTCAATATTATAACTCCTGATTTTAGTGATATATAACTTCAAAACTAAATATTTTCATTTGATGATAAGACCAAAACGAAACAATAGGGCTATATGCAAACTTTGTAAGCTTTTTACAGTAATTGTTAATAAGGCTATATACTGTTGCAATCTCTAGCAATTGAAAAAATGGCTGTAAACTTCTATATATTGAATATTTATTTATTTGTTATTTATTTTTCTTCATCTTGAATTATATTATATTGTTGATAATATATTTGCTAAGGAATTTCAAGTTATATGTTTGAACATAAAATAGCAATGGTGCTAAATGAAATTGGAACAGCCTTAGGCCAGTTAGCTGCATTTTCTGATAAATTTGACGAATTTAGAGGCTCATACAGATTTTGGAGAGGTTTATTAAATCGATAAAGATTTAGAAGTTTACGATTTTAAGGACTTAATGGTGCTTGATAAGCCAAGAAAAAAATAGTTTCATTGGAAAAAAGTACCACATTAACTAAAATCATCTCTCATATATTTTGTAGGCCGATATTACATTATCAAAGATTTTTCTAGTAATAGGTCATGTTTTATAGGTCTGATAACTGATCAGTGACGGCTATTCAGGTGTTGTGGACTGTCTCCACCTATTTTTTGGTTTCTGTTATAATTATTTTCTGTTTATCATTTTTTTTGTAACTCTTTACTTATATTTCAGGGCAGGAGTTGCCACTGTAACTGAATGCACCTATTTAGCAAGTATTTAAAGCAAAAATAAATTAGGGCTTAAAATGAAGAAATGGCGAGGATTTGAATGCAATACCCCAGTGACCAACTATATTTATTTCATATTTTATAAATATTTAAAAAATATTAAATCTTTCTTGAATATTAGTTATATTAACATAATATGCATAAAATATATTATAGAAAATATATTAGGAAAACATTTAAAAAATATATATGTTATGTAGCATTAATAATATTTTATTGCAAATGTTTTCTCAATATATTTTTCTTAACTCTGCAAGAATATTTTGCTTTGTATTTCTGTAAATATTTATTCATATAAAAAAAAGATTGAATTTTTGCTTTTTTTACATTTGTGCGCCGGACGAATAATATAAATGGGTAAAATATGCATACATATTAAGTAGGTATGTACCTATTAAAATGATAGTTTAAAGATTAAATTAGAATATATACCTAATATGATTTTAATTAGTGTCTAAGTGAGCACTGTAACTTTTTATTAATATATCTGCTTTTGTATTATATTATTTGTAATATTTGTAAGTTGCGAACGTCAACACAAAACCTCTATTCATTACGGTGCCGGTGTTATATGATTTAGTATTGTTTATGCGTCTATGGATTAGGTACATGCAGTGCATACGCGCACTGGCGTATCATCAACGTTTTCATTCGTTTGTCCGTTACATGTATAGTTTATAATAGTATCACGATTATGGCAGGTTAGGGTTAACTGTGTAATTAATTGTTGTGGGTGGTGTTTTAGTTTTGTGGTGACTACGAGGTAAGCAAAACTTTGAACATGTCATGGCATTTATAAGATAATTGGAATGCTCAATATCGCTATGTACAGAAATCGTTTAATAATATAATTGTAGGAATTTTATGCATCATATATGTCATTCTGCATCTACCAGATAAATTGCTAGTTGATTTGCTTAAGAGACTCATCTCGGTAGATAAGCGTCATAACCTCAAATAGAGGTTAGAATACGTTGTGTTCTGTTATTGTTTGTACGTAGAATGTTTTCAAATATTATGAAATAAAGTAAAAATAAGTATCGTAGTATTAGAATGTAACTACCACTCCAATTATTGTAAATGCTCCAAATGTTAGTACGGTGTTGATAAATGTTGTACGATGTTTTATTCATGGTATGATCTAATACAATTGGCATTGTTTTGGAGGCCACAAGGAAACGCCATGAGAGCGCCACTACCGAAGATATGAAAAAGCCATAGGGTTGTACCTGGCACCAGCCAAGGCTAGACTTAAAAATGAGTATTTTTCATTTTTATTGGCTTATTCAAATAAAATGATAATACGTTTGTTTTTTTTCCTTTAGAACACTTCAATTAAAAAATAGTGATTAATTTGATAAACCTTCAGTATGCCTTAAAAGATGGCAGAATTATTGATTATTAACTTGTATGGTGAGTGTGAAAAAATAAGTTCTTGCCTTTTAGACAACTCTATGTATGTTTCAACTTTTCGTTATCGACGTTATACATTCTAAATAACCAAGAACAATTTTAGTTCATTTTGACAAATTAAATAGATTGCATAAAAAATCTCAATTTTCATATAAATATTTTACAAATATTTTAGAAAAAATATAGCGCTTACATTAATTTTAAAATATGGAATAAATATTTTATTGAATATTTACCTATATTTTAGAAAAAATATGAAAAATATATTCAAAAACCTCTCACGAAAAATATTTATAAAATATATTTTTAAAAATATCTATGTAGTATTTCTGACTGTTAGGGTATTCTTAAAATATTTTTGTTGGCAAACTTTTGCAAAACATTTAGAAAAAAGTCTTATAATTTTTGTTATATACAATGCTTTTTTTTGGTACAAATGCCTTTATTTGAAAAAAAAAGAAAGAAAATGTCTACAAAATAAAACAACATAGTCTTTAATGTATTTGCAATATTACACTATTCCAAAACACATTTCTACCTGACATCTAACATGAAAATGATAGTAATACGACAGATGAATAGAAAATATCCTTACCGACATCTTCTTGCCTGTAACTCTGGATTATCTCGGCCAGTTCCATATTACCGGCTATGACGGCCACCTGATAGGGCGTCTGGTTCGCGTAGTTCAATGCTTGACGGTCCGCGCCCCTGAACAAGAGCTGTCTAGCGCAGGATTCCTGGCTGTTAACGGCACAGACGTGCAGCGGCGTATTCCCCGACGCGTTTCTAGCGTTCATGTCGGCGCCGTAAAACAACAAGTGCTCTAGATGCTGAAGCAGGCCGGTCCTACACGCCTGCAACATAAAACGGATATGGTACATATACGTGTGAGGAGGAGTGATTTACCCGTTCTTTCGTATAGCAGTTAAACCGTTTACGCATATGGTATAGATGGATAGTGAAGTACAATACGTAGATATGTACGGAGAAAGAATATCCAAGTTCATATAAGTGTGGTATTTAGATAATGCACGTTGTGTTTACTACGAAACTGTTAAGTATCTCCCACTTCAATTTAACAGAGCGTAAGAATCAAGAGATGTATTAACGAGCTCTGATAATAATGTTAGGATGTAGACGTTGTGATACTAATAAGATCTGGTTGGTTTTAGTAGACTCAGTACTGAGTTAAACATTATATATTTCATATAAAAAGTATATACAGGGTCGTTAAAAAGTATGGATACAGTTAAATATTTTCAGAACGGTTTAGTAGAGCTCGTTGAAATTTGGCATACAGTTAGAATCTGAGATTTCTTTCAATTTTCTACCATCATTTATTTTGAAAATACAAGGCTAACTTGATATTTTTAAAAAGAGCATTTTTTTCTGAATTCAGTAATGTAACACATGCCCACCTTTATTTTTATTAAAAGCCAAAAAAAAAATTAAATTCAAAAATTTAATTTTGGAAAAATAAAACTAAGTTAGCTTTGAAAATGCCGTTATTGACGATGTGTCACTTGCATATTCGCCAAAATTAAACTTGTGTTGCAATAATTTGTTTAACAAAGTACACTTAAGCGAAACTGAGCGTATAGAAATTCTCATGATGGTTGGTTATGGCGACAGAAACACGAAGTTGTGCTCAAAGCAGTGACTCTTTTAATGAAATTCATCAAACCGGGAACCGATCTCCAGGACGACGGTTTCAAAAACCTTACAAAGATTTCAAGAAACTGGTAGCGTTAAAGACCGTGCAAGACCTGGGCGACCTCGAATTATTACCAAACGAAGAAAATTCTTTGAATGTTATGTTGGATTGTGTAGAAAATTCAAAAAATTCAGTACAACAGTTGGCGTTGAACCACAAACATGAGTGGAGGATCAATACAAAAAATAATGAAAACGCGAAAAAATATCATCCTTATAAAATTCACTTGCTACAAGAATTAAAGTGACGACGATTTTGACCGCAGAACCAAATTTGCGAAACTACGATGCACAGAATACATCAGGATGGTAACTTTCTTAATCGATCCTCTTCTCTGATGAGTCAACTTTTTGTTAAATGGATATGTTTAACCGCCATAACTGTCGATATTGGTCTGACAGAAATCCGCATTGGATGGAGCAGGTTCATACGCAGCATCGACAGAAAATTAATGTTTGGTGTGGCATTATTGGTCGGAATATCGTAGGTCCTTTTCTCATTAAACGGCAATTTAACGTCTGAAAGATAATTTGCAACTTTTACAACAAACATATTGTTCCACTACTTAGGGAAATATTTCCAACCACGGCAAATCGAAATTGTATATACCAACAGAACCATATGGTTTCAACAAGACGGAGCACCGCCGCATTTTGGTCGTCAATGTGCGCGAATATTGGATGAAACATCTTCCCGGTAGATGTATAGGGCGAAGGGGGGCTATTGAATGGCCAGCGCCTGGTCTCCTGATCTGACCCACTTGATTTTTTCCTGTGGGGTCATGTAAAAATCGAGTGTTATGTCAACAGACCAATTACAAATCGAAGATCCACAAGAACGTATAAGGAAACGAAATTGCCAGTATTTCTCCAAATATTTTGATTGATTCTTTCAAAAATTTTGCTCAACGTGTTCATTATTGCCAGGAGGTAAATGGAAATCAATTTCGAACATCTTTTGTAACATAATAAATTATGTAATCTCCTTGCTTGAGCTTCTTTTATTAAATCTGTTTCATGTTTCAATTAAATGTGTTATTTTTATCAATTATTAATAACTATTATTTATTTATTTTTGGTCAAACTTCACGCAGCAAAGAAGTAACGATAGATAAAGACAACATTTCCAAGGCTAAAAAAATTTTTCATTTTCAAAATTTACCAGTTCGAAATAAAGTTTCGATTAAAATAAGATATGGATGTGTTACATCACAGAACGCAGAAAAAAATTCTCTTTTCAAAAATATTAAATTTTACCCTTCGTGCCATTAAAAAAAAACAAGTTAGCCTTGTATCCCCAGAACAAATGAAGATAGAAATTTGAAGAACATCTTAGACGATAGAATTTAAATACTTTTACCATGTATCAAATTTCAACAAGTTTTGTTGAATAGTTTTCATAATATTTAACAATATCCATACTTTTTAGCGACCCTGTATATATTGCTGTGGTTCCACATCAGAAATGCGCCTATTTAATAATTTAATTAATAAATTAATAAATATGGGGTGTTGCAATATCTTGCTGAAAATATCCCTCACGGACTTACTTAATAAATTGCAAATATTTTTTTCTTTTTAATATTTCGTTATTTATTTGCGTTTTTGAACCAAATCCGATAGACGAAATCCTTTTGAAATGTCAAAATTTATACTTTTTGATCAATTTTTTTTTTTAAGTATTTAAGTCATAAAACAGTAAAATTAATAAGCATATAACGTGATGCGTGATTCTATCCATGATATATAATGATATTTAACTTGGTAATGTACACGTCAATTATCTAGCACGAAGAACTGACCTACCTAATACCCATTCATCAATCCCTCTACGTTATATACCGCTACTTTACATCGGTCACAAATTAATTATGCATGCACATACGTTATAAAGGGCAAAGAAGTTCTCTAACACACGGCAAACACAGGCACATATACATCTCGAATGTACACGGACAAAGTGCGGAGTTTATATTGGTAAGCTCTGACACCGAATCAGATCCCGTGGTAATAAAGTTCTAACAGAGTAAACATTCGAAACGGATATCAGAAGGAAACACAAACGCGGTACTGAATTGCCTTTTGACCCGCATTCTTCGTGTTTTCTTCCTCTCATAAAAGCCGGTCATGGATTCGACGATTGCACTATTTGAAGTTTACCTATTACCAGATACTCTAGATAGTATAGTAGATCTTTTTGGAAATACCGTTGCTTGTACCGGGATCCAAAGCGAATTTATGCAAGATCAGATACGTGTGCATGGAACAGCGATATCTATTGCAATATTTACTCTGCATGTACTTGTATGGAAATGGGAGAAACTTTCAGGCGATACCGCCTTTGCAGTTTTCTACTTTTATACTCATGTGTCCACCTAATCACCTGACAGCATGTGTCGTTATTATATGTTATAAGATAAATACATGATATTCTTGGGCTTTTCCCCCAGGAAATTCGGGATACACAAGAATTAATAACTTTAATGACTTGATGAATACAATTACAATAAAGTAATGAAATAAACCAATGTATTGCAGAATATTTTCACAAATGAAACGTCGTATTGCTTATGCTCAACCGAATGGTGATATTTGAATCTTTTGAAACAATTTTAACTAATAAAATTTCTACAAAAATAAGTTATTTACCTTAGTTATTTAATTAATACCCCATCTTTAAAGTTATCTTATAAATTAATAATCCAATTGTATTTATTATTAATTCCATCACACAGCCCTTGACGATAAATTTTGACAGTGACAGGTATATAAAGTCTGTATTTGATGTATGCTATAACCGCTATAGGTAACGGAAGCAAATGTTGTAGTTTATTTATAGACCTTTCTTGACTTGTCAATCAGGTGTAAGAAAGTGATTATTAGGATTGAGATTTATTATCGGGTGATTCTCAATATATTGCGACCAACTTTAGAGCTATTCTGAGGTTATTTTGATCGTAAAAGTTCATATGAGTATATGTCCACAAACGGTTTGGTTTTAAAGTTATTGAATGTTTAATAATAATTATGAACTAAGACTAACACGAATATAATTCACAGTTGCTTCTCAAAAACTATTGTGTTGAGGGGAATTGTTTATTTGTCATTTCAATATTGTCAATATTTGTCAGAGTATCATCAGTTTATTGCCAGTTTTCTCTTTTCTAAAGTGAATTACACGAATGCTGAGATGTGTGATATGCATTTCGTTTACGGTCTTGCCAATGGAATTCGCGTGCTGCTAGATGTCTTTGTGAAGAACGATACCGAACCGTATTATCCCGCATCATTCAATATTTGCCCGTCTTCACCAACGTCTTCGTGAACGGGAAATTTTAAAAAACGGACGACTGATAAGGGCCTCCTCTACAGTGAGAACTCCCCAGTTGAAGAAATGGTACTAAATGAAATTGAGGAACATCTTACTACAAGCACCAGAAAAATTGCGTTTGCTTTAAACATTAGTCGAGCCACGTTTGGAGAATATTGAAAGATCAACTGTTGTATCCATATCACATTCAACGGGTGCAGGCATTTTGCCGGCAGATTTTTCGCAGAGAGTGGCTTTTTGTCAATGGATGCAACACAAAATCGCACAAAATCTAACTATTTGGCTCAAATATTCTTCATTCACGAGACTACTTTTCTTAGAACGCGATTATTACTTTCATAATAATCACATATGGCCGAAGAAAATCCGCACGAACTAGTGAATGCCGTCATTAACATCAATTCTCTGTCAATGTTGGGCGGAATTGTTGGAGCCACTTGATAGGTCCACTTTTTTACCGATGCGGTTAATGGCGAGGTATAACGGCAATTTTCTGAGGAGGAGCTACCCTACTGCTGGAAGCAGTTCCGTTGCAATTAAGATTCAAATGTATTTTTATGTATGACGGTGCTCCAGCGCATTTTAGTTTAGTTGCTCGCGATTTTTGGACAATACGTATCCAGATCGGTGGATAGGACGGGGAGGTCCACAACCGTAGCCTCCTCGGTCTCCAGACTTAACCATCACCTTAATATTTAGTTGTATACGACTCCCATTGAAAATGTCGATGAACTGAGAAATCGTATTATCGCAGTTTTTTAAATAATTCGAAATACCCCTGGTATTTTAGAACGGACTCGCCAGTGAATACGACGAGGATAGAAGTTTGTATGCAGTTGGGCGTCATTTTCAACAGTTAGTATAAGTTATTTTGTTTTAGTAATTATTTTGTTAATATATAACATTAATTATGTTAACTTACTATTAAACATTGTACTACTATGTGATTCAAAATGATTGTCGTAAGAAAAAAACTGTTTTCCAGAAAAAAATATCTATACTTATTACCAATTTAATGAGCGAAGTTTAGCTACATACAAATTCATACATTAAATGAATTTTTTGACATTTAGCGCACTGGCGTGCGTGCTGCTAGTATCTTTCGATTATTTATCTTTATAATTTTTTTCAAATCGTTTATATTTACATCTAATATCACCAACAATAGTATTTCTGAATACTGTAAGAAAATAAGGGAATTTATCTGTGGTAATAGCTCAACAAACAGGTAAAAAATCAATATTAACATTAAGTGAAATAGTTTATATTTTATAATTTTATAGGCTTATCATACACTTCAGCGCAACGAGCTGTGAAAAGAAAGTTACATTTTCATCCCTATAAAGTTTCTACGGTACAGGAATTATTACCATTAGATCGCGATAGGCGATTGGAATATTGTGATTGGTTTAATAACAATTTAAGGGATGATGACTTGCTAAACAAATCTTTTTTCTCGGTGAAGCCTGGTTTTATCTAACAGACTATATCAATTTACAAACTATTGTCATGAATCTGCTGAAAATCCACACGAATTTCGAGAAACGCCAATTGCATCCGGTAAAATTTGGAGTTTGTTAGCTATGTCCGGCAACGAATAATAGGCCAATTCTTCTTCGAGGAAACTGTAACAGCCCAACGTTACCAACAGATGTTGGAATTGTTTATTGTAGAGCTACAAGAAAATGAGCTTGAAGCAGGTTATTTTCAGCACGATAATGCTCTAGCACATACTGCTCGACAAACCTGCCAATATCTTCAACAGTTTTTTGCTGACAGGTTCGTTAAAGCACAAAGATGGCCACCAAGATCGCCTGATGTAACCCCATTAGATTACTTCATGTTTGGGCTATCTAAACAATAGGATCTATAGAAACCGCATGCATAACATAGAAGAACTGAGAGATTGCAGTTTTGTCATTTATAATTATAGTAATTGTATGTTATAATTTAAAGTAATAAATAAATTTAGTTAAACACCAGTTAGTACTGAATTGTAAAATCATAATTTGGTAAAGTTAAATTAATTACATTTCATTTTTACAAGCAGAAACACCAATCCATAGTTGTTTATATAATGCGAGTTCAAATATAGGTTACGTTTTCCTTATTTATGACAGATCCGTTTACTTTCTTATGCTCCAACACTGACTTAGTTCAAACCTTCATTACAAACATGAGGCATATACCTACACCCTGTTACTATCTATAGGAGCGGAATTGACAATCATTTTGAATCTCTGTGTACTTTAGAACTAAGGGATTTTGGACATATGTTCTTATGAACTTTTATGATCAAAATAACCCCAGGAATCAGCGCTTAAAGTTTGTCGCATATATTGAAAATCACCGTGTATATCGCTGATAAACTTTATATTTGACAAATACAAAACAGATAGTAATTTATTGTGAAGAATGGTAGAAAATCACAAAAACCATCAATTTTTCCAGGGATACCACCAGGCTCGATAATAGAACCTTTATCATTTTTTCTCTTTATAACAAGTGCTTATAATGGGCAGTTTTCTTATGTACGCTAGCAGCAACTGCTTTCTGCAAGCTGATTTTAACAATATTGCATCGTTTGCTTATTTATTTGATTGTATGGAATAGAAAAGTATGTACACAACAACTTTCTGATCGGTAAGTCATGTTTTGGTCCACTTACGGTGCCTGACATTTTTTCTTTGACGATGCTGTGTTATACTCGATAATCCTTTCCTCTCCTCAGACCGACTGCATCTCATCGTTTCATAGCTGCCATGGTGGGTGTATGAATTCGCACGGTTAATTAGAAGTAATATACTACATTTCCTCAGTAATGCGCGCTAAATTAGACTCGCTACGACCTCGGGCGCGGAAATTGCTTTTTAATTAACTTACTGCAACTTGACGTCGGTTTTAAGCGGGCAATTTCCAGTTAACCTCTGCGTATGCCGCGGACAGTGCCAGTGCGAACTTAGATGAAAGCTAAAATACGGCGGTCAACAGGAATGCCTACCTACGGATTTGAAGCTGTTTCTCGCCAGTGTGTTTTCTTCTAATTAGGCGTACGAGGATAGTCAGTGAATCAAATTATTCTTTTATTAGCTATTATGATAAAAGAATGCAACAAAAAAATTATGGTCGAGTATATCATGTCCTATAAAAGTGTTAATCACTCATCAAATGGTGTGTAATTGCATGTTGTTGCTCGTCCATGTAAGTAATTTGCAATGTTGCGTGTCGCTTCCTTAAAAGAACAACATAATCAATAGGTATTGGCTGCGGTAATAATATTAATTACTTCCTGATAAATATCACGTACCTTCTCACAGACGATTTTACTTATATAGAATGATTTGTCAGCCAATCAACATAATTATTGTGTGCGATATCGACATAAATATCTAATATAATAATTTTATTGCCAAATTACATTATATTCTCATTACGACTACCTATCTATAAACAGGGCGGTCAATGATCCATTATGAGATTATTTTTTTAATTGAATCCGGCGACGGATAAAAAGTTCAATTAAAATTTTTTGTATGATTTCAGGCTATAATTAATGAACCATTGAAGTTTTGCGGTAAGTACTATATATAAATAACAATCAAATATGTGAGAGTGTAATAATAATGTTACTTTTGGACTTGTTTGCGCAGATGTAGTTCTTAAAATAAAAATGACTGACTTTATTTGGGAGGGCCGTGAATTGAATTTTCTATTAATGATGTAAATTAATACTTTGACAACGCTGGGGGATGAGGATATATTAACGATGTGTTAACTGAGAAATTTATATTATTAAATAAAAGAGGAAGAGATATGAGGAGTGACATGACTTGCTTACGTTAAATTAATTTATATATTATTTATTATGGAAAATGTTAAAACTATTTAAATTATTAAAATAAAAAAAATAAATAAAAGGGAGCCAACATGTGGAAAAGGTAAAATATAGAAAAAAAACAAAAATGTAAAAAAAAAGTTTAAAAAAAGTGAAAAACTGAAAAAAAAAAAATAAAAAAAATAGACAAATGCAAATGTGAAAAAAGGTAAAAAAAAATTACAATAATAAAAAACTGCTAAAAAAATAAAAAAAAATAGAAAAAAATGAGAACAAAAACTATACAAGGGGAAAAGAAAAGAAAACTATCCGAAGCGTAATGCACCATTCTATAAGTGGAAACTTCTCGAGTGTATAGACAGACTTAAAAAACAATACTCTTCAAGGAACGTATTCTAGGAGAATGTCCGACTTCTAGTTACTAATACTAAAGTTTGACACAATGACGTACGCCATTTAGTGCGTGCGCTACAATAAAAAAATCGTAATCCGGCGACGGATAAAAGTTCAATTAAAATTTTTTGTATGATTTCAGGCTATAATTAATAAACCATTGAAGTTTGCGGTAAGTACTATTATAAAAAACAATCAAATATGTGGGAGTATAATAATAATGTTACTTTTGGATCTGCTTGGGCAAATGTAGTTCTTAAAATAAAAATGACTGACTTTATTTGGCAGGGCTATGAATGAATTTTCTATTAGTGATGAAATTAATACTTTGACAACGCTGGGGGAAGAGGGATAATATTAACGATGTTAACTGAGAAATTTATATTATTAAATAAAAGAGGAAGAGATATGAGAAGTGACATGACTTGCTTACGTTAAATTAATTTATATATTATTTGTTATGGAAAATGTTAAAACTATTTAAATTATTAAAATTAAAAAAAAAAAAAAGTAAAAGGGATACAAAATGTGCGAAAGGTAAAATACAGAAAAAAATAAAAATTTAAAGAAAAGGTTTATAAAAGTGAAAAACTGAAAAAAAAATTAAAAAAATAGCCAAATGCAAAAAAATTGACAATAATAAAAAAAACTGCTAAAAAAATAAAAAAAAATGAAAATAAAAACTACACAAGGGGAAAAGAAAACTATCCGAAGCGTAATGCACATTTTATAAGTGGAAACTTCTCGAGTGAATAGATCGCCTTAAAAACAATACTCTTCAAGCAACGCATTCTAGGAGAATGCCCGACTTCTAGTTATTAATACTAAAGTTTGACACAATGATGTACGCCGTTTAGCCCGTGCGTTTCGATAAAAAGATTTGTGTTAAGGTGAACGGCAAACGTAAAGATCGTCGCGAAGCGGCGTGAATCGTTGAGACGTAGAATAGGCGTCTTAATAGAAACGTCGTATCGCGATTTATCCGGAAACTCTCTTTAAAGCAAAAACAGTCGCTGAAATTTCGATCACCCCATTGAGCTAGTGGAACATAGTTATAAATTAACTCTTACATCTAAAGAAAACAGTCATATTTAAATTATTAAAATTAAAAAAATAAATAAAAGGGATACAAAATGTGCGAAAGGTGAAAAACTGAAAAAACAAAATTTTTAAAAATAGACAAATGCAAAGGTGAAAAAAAATTGGTAAAAAAAATGACAATAATAAAAAACACTGCTAAAAAATAGAAAAAAAAATGAAAACAAAAACTACACAAGGGGAAAAGAAAAGAAAACTATCCGAAGCGTAATCGCACATTCTATAAGTGGAAACTTCTCGAGTGAATAGATCGACTTAAAAACCAATGCTCTTCAAGGAACGCATTCTAGGAGAATGCCCGACTTCTAGTTACTAATACTAAAGTTTGACACAGTGCCGTACGCCATTTAGCCCGTGCGTTTCGATAAAAAGATTTGTGTTAAGGTGAACGGCAAACGTAAAGATTAGACACCCCATTGAGCCAGTGGAACATAGTTAGAAATTAACTCTTACACCTAAAGAAAGCAGTCATTCCGCCTTTTGCCCTTTTTTGTGCAATCACCCCTCCCATGCTGGGAATATATTTTTTAATTTAAATTTAATCTAAAAAAAAACAGCCAACCTTTCCTTTTAGCTAAAAATTCCACACCAACTCTTTCTCAAAAAAATATTCCTGCCTCGTTTAAAAATTAGTGTTAGCTATTTAGTTTAAATTGTAATGGATTTAGTGATTGTAATTTTTCAAATGTGACGTAATGTATTGTAAATGTAAATTTGATGGAAGAATAAATTTTTCATCAATAAGTATTAAGATTGTTATATCTATTCCTAGTCGTTCAAGATATTTATCATTATTTCGACATAAATTGTTTATAACTCTCGACTGTCGATAAGGGAAAAAAACCAACCTGATGCACCTCCTGCCATCCTTGCAGATCCTGCGCGCCAATCGTCGCGTGATCGTGCAGCAAGGTTTCCGTGAACTGGGGCTCCACATTCTGCGTGATGGTCAGATACAAGGGCGTCAATCCTTTGGCGTCCTTGTAATTGGGAGACGCTCCCAACTCCAATAGCGTCTTCATCGCCTCCAAGCTCTTGTGCTCCACGGAACTGTGCATGGCGGTAGAGCCGTCCCTGGTTCTGTAGTCCAAAAGCGCCCCGCACCGTTGACAAGCGCGATGAGTACTTTGGACGGCTTCTTTATGCTGGTGGCCTATTGTAGAGCGGAGTTCTCTGTGGATCCAAAATACAAGGAGAGTAGACAGGCGTGTATCAGATATAGAGGTAAACTATAATAACTATGTAGGCAGCTGTAATCATATACAATCAAAAAGTCTTAATGTACAGCGGGTCTTTCTGTAAGCATTAACGAGAAAAAAAATATTTTATAAATGCCGTGGGCTAGAGCCGCACCTGTGCCCAACCTAAATGCTGTTCCGAGTATACCCCCACATACTACTATCATTCAGCCATTACTGCTGTTAGTTTTGTGTGGATCGCCGCTTGGAGTGCAAGCCACTTCGAACATTTTATTTAAATTCGTCCCGTCTCGAAAAAACGATCTTTTTCAGAACCATCATGATTTCATATAAAGAAAATCGAAGCTTGATGCATCGCAAAAGCGCGGGAATGTATAGATTCATTTTCGCGCGACCATCGTAGTAAAAAAGGCGTGTTGCAAATTTTCTATATCTACATTATTTGCGTGTAATCCATTCAATTCATTTTGCGTTATATGATTAAATAAATCCAAAAGAAATAACTCAGATTCATGTGGTACCGTTTATTAACAACTAACTCTCGATTCGACAAAGCAAAAGAAAAATATTTACGTTTTTTGTAACTACTGAAGTCGCATATACGGTGAAACTCGAACGTCTTATCAGGATATTAAAAATAATATTTTGTAGACTTACGTAGAATGCTCTTAACAAAAAAGGAATGTTTAGTTTATAAAAAGAGAAAATTTAAAATGCCTCAGCTTTGCTATTTTTACAAGGGCATTTATTTATTCAGAATGACGTTAAATGAACTTACGGCATACCATTAAGAATAATACTAAATGAGTGCAATGTATTTATACATAATACCACGTTTAGCGGGTGCTTAACATGACGTTTCCTTGCATCAGGTCCGGAATTAAAGAATTTTTGGCTCTAATTTTACTTTTTTTATTCTTTAATGATGAAATCCGGTTTCGTTGGGTTTGTGCTTTATATGTCGTGTAACACCCAAGCAAAATTTACTTTTTTTATTTGATACACTCTGTATAAGTTATTTAATTTCGCTAAAACAATTGACTTGAATGATAAGTAAGTGGATATTCCGCGCGAATATGATACTACGTCATGTTTCTACAAGATACCATGAGAGTTCTGGGTCATCTTCCCATAAGTTTTAACACAGGGGTCTCGATTCACATTTTATCTGTACCACCTTTGCCTTCTCGACTTAGCCACACCCACTTGGCGTCTTCTGATTGGTCGATGAGAGTACTGATATCGAAGCGTGAAAAATTTGAATATTAGTGTGAGGTCTCAGGAAGAGGAACATAGAAATGATAATAGATTAATTAATATATTTCTTAAATAGGTTCCAAGAAAAATGTCCACTCTAAGAAAGTACCCATTTAAGCGAGGCTTTACTGTATATTCATATAACGTGTCTTAAAATAGTATCAAGTTCGTCTGCGAATTATCCAACCGTGTTGACGTCACGAACCATCGATCACATTCCGTCCGTGCTCCTTGGAGAATGAAGGAGATGTCAAAATAATTTTCCACATTCAATAAGAGCGTTCAGCCCTCCTACGGCGCCTTGTGGGCTGCATGCGTGCGTGTCTTATTATTACGCAGAAAGGAATAATAAAAATAAAAGAGAAGGTCGATTTGGATATGTTAAAAGTGACGTGCACTCAGTATATGCATGTATACGGGTGATTTATTAACTGTATAATAAATACACTTTTGGAGAATTGTGATAGTAGTAAGTTTTGAACGTTTTCGGAAAGATTGTATATAAAAAAAAAACAAGTTTAAATTTAAAAAGTTCAACTGAAACTTTCTGGTCATCATCAACTTTCTCATTTCTTATCCGCTGAAATGAATTTTGATACCATTAGAATAGTTATAATAATTACTTTTGCAGTTTTTACCGTGAGCAGAGTTTCACTGCATTACGAAAGCTTAAAAATTAAGTTTGTGACAAACCCGGTCCAATTAGGGGAGGGTGGGGCAAGATGAGGGCACGAGGCATGATGGGGACATCGTCTTATCTACGAAACGGCAGTAAGCATTTGTCAAATAATACCAGACCTAATATTCACAAGTACTGGTTTATGTTTGTTGTAATGTAGGAAACTTTACTTGTCGTAATAACAAACTTATTGCTGTTTGTGCGTGAACTTTGCAATTTCCAGAATTTCGTTATTATTTTGATGGTGAGTTCAACGGCCAGTATCAGAAGCATAAGTAAATTATTTACAACTACACTTTTTTGTGCTTATTAATTGACATGTATTGCATGTATTTTCTATAGTGCGTTATTTGTTTATTTCAAATATTTTTATTATGTTATTATAACATATTGGGGCTATTGGTATGGGGCAACATGGGGACATCACTGTTTTACTCTTCAGTCTGGTCCGTTATGCCTGGATATGCCATTATGCTTTCTCGAAGCCATAATGCCTATTTCTCATGTTAGGAATAAAGTACAGGTTCAATCAAAGCGTAACAAGGGAAAGTCAACAATCCTTACAAGCACTACGTATAAAAATCTGCAACAAGAAAATAGAAGTCTGGAGAATCCCTAAGGCAACTAGAAGTGCTGAGGGAGAGTTAAAGGAAAAAAAATGACAAAGAAGAAAACAGAAGACATCAAGAAGCCGAATTTTGTAAGGAAAGCAAAGAGATAGATTTTTAGAAAACGTCAAGGAAATAATCAAGTTCTTCTGTTGAAGAAGATGACGCTCAATGTTAGTATTGTAAGGGGAAGTATTGATACAATGCCATGGATGGCGAGGGTGGGTACATGAAGGCTATGCGAATAACGTGGATGAGTTTGTCTTCTATTGTCTCAATTGTGAAGATTAAGTTTAATATTCTTATCGTTATTGTATTTTTTTTTTTATTATAAGCTTTAAAGAGTTTAAGCTTTGTTCCTGCATGTTTTTAAGAATATTTAAGAATCTTTTTTTTTACCTATTACCCAGATTTATGGTACCCATTATTAACTCACCTGGAACCCCATCTTGCCCCTATGGTGAGGCAAGATGGTGTATTTACACATTTCTTTTCAAAATTTTCTCACAACATCAAGAGTACCCATCGAAAAATTGTAAATTCATCCATCAGCAGATAAATGTTTAAAGATTACAACAAGCGTACTTAGAACCTTGTATATCAATTTGCAATCCTGATGCAGTGTTCTAAAGCTTAATGTTCCCATCTTGCCCCACCTTCCCCTATACTGCCTAAAAATGTACAGCATATTCCAGCGCCAGATTATTAATTTCTGAATTCCGAAATTGTGATATTGCAAAATTTCGAAAATACCACCTTGATCGTAGTGTAGTAAGTTTATGTCCTGTCTTCGACAGTTGTTCCCTCTAATACGACAACCATATTCTCCAACACACCGCCTTCCTCCGTGTATTATTATTAGATCAGGTTTATATTATCTACAGCTGACAGATGCAATTTATGCAACGGAACGTTATATAACACCTAATAGCGAACTTGTTCCGACGTTATTAGAAACGGTCGACTACTTCCTATATGGCGACGCCCACAGTGTGCCCAACCTCGATTCGCAGCGTACTTACGACAAACACACGTACAGAGGGAGCCGCAATTAGATTCCCGAACTTGTCACAATTCTCAATGTGCCGTTATTATACTGGACTGCCGATGGCGCAACTTTAATAAATCTAGGTTTTGTTAGGGCGGTAAATTTATTCTTACAAGGGGACCTCGCAAACTGTACACCGTGTATTCTAATGAAACTTCGTCGGTTTGTAGACCCCATAGAGTGACACTCAAGGACACTTTTTGTTGCTGCGGAACTTCAATTTTAGGGGGTGCAATTTGACTTTGAAATCCGCCCTAAATTACGTTTTTCCAAAATAACTTTTAAACGGTGAGAGATAGAAAAAAAGTTTCAACGGGAGGACTTGCAGAGTTTATGCAGCCCTTTCAGTTGATATAGCTATTTACATACAGGATGTTACAATAAGCATGGAACGACACATGTTGCGCTTATTTGATCGAATTCTAGAAAACAGTTGTAAGCACTCCATTTGGCATCGAGTACTATATATAGATCGGATTTAAATAATTATAGAGGGTTAGGAGGTGGTACTGGCTGTACACCCTACTAAAGTGTTACAAGCTGGTTTAAAATGATGATCAAAATTAATTACATACTACAATGTACGATCGACTCAAAAAAAGATCACATAGGGAAACGAAGCTATTAGGAAACATAAGAAAAGACCTCTCCTTTAATCTACCAGCGATTGCGCGTGTGCAGATTCTAAGAATTTTAATACTACATTATTCCGCATAAACTACAAAGTAAAAGCCTGCAAATGTATAAATCTCTTGTTACCTAAATTTCCGGCACCGAAAGTGACGGTCGAGTACCGTGAAAAATGAAATGAAATGAAAATAAAAAGACAAAAGGTGATGCACTTCCGTTTTACAAACCTTCCAAGAATTGAGTGGATAATCGGCAATCATGCAGGGTGCCAGCCGGCTCGTCGGCGAGGGGGTGGGTTGATAGAAATACAAACCCAAGATGGAAAATAAATTTCGGCGCCACCTGCTTAAGAATTTCTTACCCCGTCATGCCCCCTGATAAGCAGGAATTCAAGATTTTAAATAAAAGCCGAGGGGTAAAACGGTTTGCAAAAAAACTTATACACAATAAAAATAAAAGAATGACTTCACAGATAAAACAGATAAACTTTTATTAATAAAATGGTCAATAAAAAAAATGTTGGTATTATTGACATAAAAATTCAAACAATAAATCTGATACTCTCTATCAGTAAACGTTAGTAACGAGTGTCAAAAAAATAAAATATGACGTAAAATTCAAGAAAATAACTATGATACTCTGTATCAGTAAATGTTAATAACGACAATAAAAATAAGAATGAAATATTGTAAAACTATAACAGAAAATCCTGCGGTAGGATTCGAACACCGAACGCTTTGGCCAACGCAATCAGTTTACACACGTTGTATAAAGAAAATTCTTAGGCTAAAAGTTAATTTTAAATTTAAGAAAAGTTTTATAGTAAAAAAAAAACTATTAAAATAGAACTAAATATTTGTCTTGATTATACTAGTGATGAATGAACCACCCTGTATATTATAGCCCGATATTTAATCGGTTGATGTTTTAAATATACTTTGAAGTCGTTAAAAAAAATGAAAAGCTATCTGAATATTAAAGTTAACTATTTTTCTGAACTAAATGATACCCTCCGATCCTTGGTATAACATAAAAAATTACAGTACCGTTGAATAAAAAAATTAAAAAGTGGTCGGGGTTGGTTATTTACTAAAAACAATTTTTAAACGCAGACAAAATTTACAAATAAAAAAAAGAAAACGTGCAAACTTAGCTCTTTGTTCTCAAACAGCTAGTACGGCCTTGGAAATCCTCTCCGATCCGAAGAGATCGTAGCCTCTGGGCAGACTTAGTAATGTCCGAAGCAGATGGTCCACTGACTTTCTAACGGAGGTAGATAGGATTCTCCGAAGGGACTTAAAAAGGTCGTAGAAGTTCCCAGCCGCACGGGGTGTTCAAAATCTCACACAAAGCGAACATACCAAAATTCAAAGAAATAAGGGGTATTGAAAAAACCTCTAAAAACAGAGAAACCTCAAAGTTAGTGATTTAAAAGAAATAACAAGATCTGCTTACAGTTAAAATAACGAGGTTTTACAACGAAGAGAAGAAATAGACAAAATGGCGTTGCAGAAGCGTGGTTCTCAAATTATATCCCGAATTTATCGAGCCCATCAGTCGTGATATTCACAAAAATTCCATACCAAACACAAGCGAAGACACGGCTAATGATTACTTCAAGCAATCTTCCAATTAAATCCACAGATGTGTGAAAATATCCCAAAATTTCCAAAATAGGAAGTAATACTCGTGAGAACGCCTCTAAACAACAACCCAGAATCGCCAGCAAGCCGGAAGGAAGCGGAAGCAAGAATACGTCACACCACCAATCAGAAAACAGATAAATGAAATAAGAAAACAGACATAGAGCTGCCCTCTGACGTCGAAAAGATGTAAACACAAAATCAAATGATCTGAATAGACGATCGATCGGCAAGTCGAATCGAAGCATAGAATCGATAATGCCGGGATGTGTATATCAGACAGACCTTAACCTTCCTAGAAGTGAAACGTCAAAACATGAAAATTGAAGAAAGTTACTAAAATTGAAAGAAATTAAACGAAAATCTAAGACCGTATTAAGTATGAGGAATTTATCTGTAAATAAATGAGACTAAAAGATATAAATTCTAGCTAGATCGCACTAACATGAGAAAGAAAACAAAATTTGAGAGCCAAAAATTAAAGGATAATGTTTACGTTGAGGAAATACAAGACGTAGGAGCATCTCTGAAAGTAAAATAAGGTAGAGTACGGAAATAGGGGAAAGTAGGATTACAAAAGCTTGTCGAAAAGACTAGCGGAGAACTAATTCGAGGTAAGCGAAGCAAAAAAACCGTAACACTCTGGCCGAAAGGGTTGCGGCACGTTTGTCGCATAACATCAAGCGGATTAGCTTTCAGCACCATTGTCGATATATATACTTTTCTTTTGTTCTTTATTTTAGCCATCGATTATTCGCAGGTGTTCAGATAATATAATTTACAAATACTTAAAATGTGTTCGTGTATAAGTATCTGAAGAAATAAATTTACTGAAGCCATTAATTTAATTACAAAGACTGTTTAAGTTTAAGTTTCATAAGAATTTTTTTAATGTGGATGTATAAAATAAATAATAAACTTGCAATCTAACGCCAAGGTAAATCTTGTTTTATCTATGACATATGTTGTCGTTCCGTGCTTACTGTAACACCCTGTATATACATAGCGATATCAACCGAAAAGGCACAAATGCTGCAAGTTCTCCATTGAAACTTTTTTTCTATCACTCACAGTTTAAAAGTTATTTTGGATGAACTAAATTTGGGGTGAATTTCAAAGTCAAATTGTAACCCCTAAAACTGAAGTTCCACAGCAACAGAGAGTGTCCTTGAGTAACACTCCATCGGATCTATAAATTGGCTAAGCTTCATTAGAATACGCGATTTACAGTTCGCGAAGTTCTCTTGTGTGACAATAAAGAAATCGTTTTAACCGATTCAGTACTATGTGCGCATTTCCCAGTGATGTTGCAAGCGCATAAGCACGTATAATTAATTTTACATATTTTTTTATGTCGCGAATAATACCTTTGGAGCCAGGTTATATTCACTCGTTATAAAAATAAAAGAGCTACGACATGCTTTATCTCTATTTCTCGGTACGTGTATACATAGATACATATGTCAACTACTGTTTGCTCATAATGCGTACGCTTTAAGCGTTGTGTACAAATACTACAAACAGCGTCTATATTAGATGAACATTTACGATAAAATTGTTCTCTAAACGCGATCTTATCTGCAACAATTAATAAACTGTTGTTTTTTTTTTCTCGTCATTTTATGCCAGTATATCCCGTACGTTTACGTTTTACATACATATCTACAATTATATGTGGAGATACTACGTATAATGACAGCACACGTCCATGTCGTTTCATTGTCCTGGAATTATAGAATCGCTTTATCTCGGCAACGATGTACTCCGATGTATAATTTTTATTACTTTATCGTAAGTGTCCTGGAATGCATCAATAATAATTATTTTTTGGATTTGAAAATAATTTAATCGTTTCGCTTAATGGTTGAATGGTTAATCCCAAAAATATTTTTACTATTTTTTAATTATATCTGATTTTGCAATGTGAATTTCGCCGAAACATTATCTCATATTTATTGTATTTAGAAAGGAATTTAATCTGTAAAACTAATAATAAAGATACCTTTAGGATGGTCTATCATATATTCTTACCTCCTGAGTCCTGGCAGTGAAAATTCGGATCGAGGCCTTTGCTGCACATTTTCGTTATCTTTTCCACTTGCCCGTTGGTCACGTAGTCCAGGAACCGCCTCAAGTTAGCCCTAGTGTGGAGACTTTTCAATTGTTTCTCGTCAAGACTCAACATCTTGTAGACTCTGCGCTTGTACTTTAACTGAAATGGAAAAAAAATCGTTTATTTTTTTTTTGTAATTGTATTTTTTTGTTAGATTATTGTTCGGAAAAGAGAGGCACAATATTCTTGTAAATACCTAATTAGCATTTTTAGTATTTAAGGTTACATTTGATAGCCCTCGTCTGGTTTAACCACTTTCTCCGGGTTCACCGAATTACCGAGGGACTGACGTTCACAGCGTACTTTCCCGTGACTTATGTTTACAGCCCTTAGTTTGTTTGTTACCCCCCGCTTTCGGGAGAGTTTCCAGCCGTTAAAAAGGCAGAAACTGCCCGAAGGAAGAGCAGTTGCAGATATGTAGTCACGAGTCAGTCAGTTATAGTTATATCTACGCAGCTCAATTCAACTATGACAACGAGCATCAACTTCCGTGTAAAACCAATGTAACTTTACTCGTTTTTTATTTCTTTAATCAAATATAGGAGTAAATAAGAACCATGACGTGTTTTTATTTACATCGAAAAGGTGCAAAACGCCAGCGCACATAATCACAAAACAATTATATCGGATTTCCCAAGGTAGATAGTAGGGATGGTGATTCTTGCTCCTTACGAGGAGTAGATGCACCAGCTCCGACTCCGGCTCTGAACCTGGTACAAGAAATCAGGTTCACAGGTCTACAGTTTCACTTCTAAACTCTACTCTTTTTTATTATACTAGTATTACAAATACAGAAGCAAATGCAGCGAAGTGGGAAGACTGGTAATTTGAATATTCCTAATTTAGTCGGGTGTTCTCCTAGAACGTGCCCCTTGAAGAGTGTTGTTTTGTAAGTCGGTCCCTTTACCCGACAACATTCCACTTTTAGAATGTGTAATACGTTTCACGTTCAGATTTTCATTTATTTTCCCCCTCTGCTGCTATTTTCAATTTTTTAAACAATTTTTCCAATTTGTTCACCTTCTTTGCTTTCATTAAAAAAAAATGGTTTTATCATTTTTCACTTTTTTAAATCTTTTTTACCTTTAATTTTTATTTTCTTAACTTTATTTTTTTACCTTTTTTGCATTTATTTTTCTGTTTTTTTTTGCTTTCTCCACCCTTCTCCATTAATTTTTTGAATCTCTTTTTTACAATTGCATATTTTTCCATTTTTTAAAACTGATATTTTTTCTTCTTTTTCTTAATTTTCTCCAAACCTTTTCAGCATTTTTTAATTATTTTAAACATTTTTTCATTTGTTTATTTTTTTTACAATTTTTCTATTACCTTTTGAAATATTTCACTTTAAAAAACGAGGTATACAGTACACAAGCCACGATTTTTTCTTTTTTTATCGATTTTCCATTTTCTCATTTTTTTTTAAAACATTTTTTATCTCTTTTATACAGTTTCATATTTTATTTTATTTAAAAAAATCTATTTTCACTTTTTTAAAATATTCTCCAATTCTTTTTAACATGTTTCCATTTGTTTTTTTTTTACAATTTTTCTATCACTTTTCAAACATTTTACTTAAAAAAAGCGAGCTATAGATAGTACACAAACCACCGTTTCTATTACGTTTTTATCCCTTTTCCATTTTTTTTTCATTTTTTTAAAACGTTTTTCTATCTCGTACAGTTTTAATTTTTCCATTTTTTAAAATTTTCGCATTTAAAAAAAATCTGATATTTTTACTTTTTCAAATTTTCTCCAAACCTTTTCAGCATTTTTTAAATTATTTTTAACATGTTTCCATTTGTTTATTTTTTTACAATTTTTCTATCACCTTTTCAAACATTTTACTTAAAAAAAAGCGAGGTATAGATAGTACACAAACCACCGTTTCTATTACGTTTTTTATCCCTTTTCCATTTTTTTCATTTTTTTAAAACGTTTTTCTATCTCATACAGTTTTATATTTTTCCATTTTTTAAAACTTTTTCGCATTTAAAAAAATCTGATATTTTTACTTTTTCAAATTTTCTCCAAACCTTTTCAGCATTTTTTTTTATTATTTTTAACATGTTTCCATTTGTTTATTTTTTTACAATTTTTCTATCACCTTTTCAAACATGTCACTTAAAAAAAGCGAAGTATAGATAGTACACAAACCACCGTTTTTATTACGTTTTTTATTCCTTTTCCATTGTTTTTTTCATTTTTTTAAAACATTTTTCTATCTCATACAGTTTTATATTTTCAATTTTTTAAAACCTTTTCGCATCTGATATTTTTACTTTTTTTAAAATTTTCTCCAAACCTTTTTAACATTTTTTCATTTGTTTATTTTTTTTTACATTTTTTTCATCTTTTTTCAAATATCTCACTTTTTTTTAAAAAAGGAGGTATACAGTACACAAACCACAATTTCTTACTTTTTTATCATTCATTTTCTCGTTTTTTTTAAATCCATTTTGATCTCTTTTATAAAGTTGTAGGTGTTTTTCCAGTTTTTTAAACTTTTATGCTTTTTTTCTGACACATTTTCTTTCTTTTTTTAATTTTCTCCAAACGTTGCACCACCTTTTCATTATTTATTTTTTTTGATTATTTTTAACATTTATCCATGCCATACCCCATTTGTTTATTTCTTTAAATTTTTTTCATTACTTTTCAAAATATTCCACTTTTTTTTTAAAAAAGCGAGGTATGGAATACACAAACCATACCTAAAAGTTTCAAATTCTCAAAACCAAGCCAGAGTCAAAACGAACAAAACTGTAACAGGTCACCGATCACAAAAAAAACTGAATCTTTGTAGTAATTTTCTATTCTGTGAACTGGTTAAGATTTAGAACCAATGCGGGCACGGGTGCACCAGTACACCCTGGCTCCATCTAGTTCAATCGAGCGAACCAGCTCCGAAAGAACAGGTCCGATCCGGAGCAACCATTCCTAGTAGATAATATATTAGAAGTATATGGAGAACTAAACATTGAATTAACTCAAATTTGTTCATGCAGACCTCTAATAGTCTGGGTGAGTCGCTTGGTTTGAACGAATGTCACTTGGAAAATGAGAAAAAGATTGTATTCTACCCTAATACTTATCATTCAGAACATAATAACGCCATAATTTAATATGTTATTTTAATTTAATTGTGCGGCGATAATGTCGTCACGATATCGCACGAAAATCGCCTGTGTGCATCCGGCTTTAACTTCGTCAGCCGTTTTTACCCGAAGAGGAAATGAATATCAAGCGAGAGAATGAAATAGGAAGTTGTTAAATCTCGAAAAAACGGCCCAACTAACCGTAAGGATCGAAAAGTAATCTCCATTTTCTACTATAACGCCATCATTATTCGAAATAAGCCCCGTTGCTGCATTGTATTCTAATTGCAGCTGCAACCGTCTAAAGAGCGAGTAGTAGTATCAGTAAGTACCCACGCTGCGAGGCATACAGACAACAACGATTTAATTTACTTTCGACTCGGTAAATTACGGTGCGTTGGTAAATATGGTAAAATAACGGATGTGCGCCGTAAACAACGAAGGTGTATGTGTAACATGCACGTGAACACACACATGAGCGATTGGACCGCGAAAATAGGCAATTGTTTGAAACAAAGCTTATAGTATAGTATAAAGTAATGCTATACAAACATATGTATGAGATAATTCGTCCAATTATTTTAGGATAGCAACAAGGTTCTATTATTATGTTGGTTATAATGTTTAGCGTTACAGAAGTGTCCTATTCACGCATGGAAATATACGAATCTTTCTTAATATTTTTAATAAAAATGAAGTTTATTATGATCATGCATGGTAGTGATGTATGTACTAACTAAAAGTAATGTCTTGCATCACCCACTTTATGCAACAGCTTTTACCGATATTTAATACCACATTGAAAATTGAATCGGCCAACTGTAGGAAGTGATGAAGGAAATTTAATTGAGATAGACATAGGGTTTTGCACGATATTGAAACGACCCAACTATATTATGAGTACATTTAGTAATTATCTGTTCGCTAGAAACACAGCATTGTAAAATATCTATTGCTCATGTAGTAAAACGTGCATCGGCACGTGTAGCGTTGAATAACCCGACCCTTTTCGACAGAAAAGGATCTGTTAGATAAATTGCCCTCTATATAGCGCGGGGCGTAATAAGTTATCCAGTATATTACTGTCTGATTTCCGACTTAAACCTGTTAATTCGAGATTTACTAGATTTTTAGCACTTATTTTTAGATAGTACGTAACGATTTTTGATATCAACACAAACGGGAACACATCAAGAACGTGAGCGATTTGTAATTTATACATACGTAACAAAACAGAGGGTTTCTGCCTGCATTTGAGAATTTCACACGGAATTGGGTTAATTAGAGCTGCTTTGCATAATATCTCGAAACTAGATTTCTTACGATATGTATTGTCGGATTGCTCGTTTATGTTTAACAAACACCATCTGTTCATGAGTTCTCGGAATGTATTTTACTTAGCGGTATCAGCTAAGTACACTCGAATATATTGACTGTGCGCAATGGTTTGGAACATGTAAATACGAATTTAATTTCAATCTACATTCGTCGAAGTTTAAAATTGAGAAAGAAAATCACTGGATGAAGGTTTATATTCTTAATTTTATTTTATTGTAATAAACAGCAAAAGAAGAATTTCCAATTCAACACAGAAATTGTAATTATATTATTAAAGGATTGAGTGTACTAAAACTAGAGTTTGTTTTATTGCTTTAAATGTTAAAATTGAAAGCTATCGGTTTCAATGATATTAGACCACTACAATGAGTCCATCTGTTTGGAAAATGTCCGTCCAGTCACACCCTAACATTAACAGCATAGCGAGCGGGAGCATTTACAGCATATTGAGATCCCAACTAAACGTAATGTCGCTACAAAGAGTATGTCTCAGAAAATCGTCATCATCACGCATTCTACAAAAATCGTTTACAGAAATTCATTCGGAGAAGAAATTTTTGTCATATTAAACTTATTAATATAGTCTAAATATGCGTTGGATAACTAAAATTGTAATCTTAACGAATAGAACAATACATTTTATAATAATACACTTAGCGAGCTGACTATATTCTAATATAGAGGCAGTGACAAGTACATAAATGTAATTTCATTTTTAAAATTTTATTTATAATAATTTCCGTACATTGGCAATCATAAACGCATTGGTTTGCCAAGGCGTATGATAACTAATTGTAACGTGACGAATAGAACGTGATACTTTATGATAATACGCTCCAGCAAGCAGACCACACTCTTAAATAGAGGCAGTGGTGAGTATACAAATGTGATTTCATGTTTAAGATTTTACTTATAATCATTTGCGTACATTGGCAATCATAAATACATTGGTTTGACGAGACGTATGATAACTAATTGCAACGTAACGAATAGAACATGCTATTTTCTGACAATACACTTTAGCAAGCTGACCTCATTCTCATATAAAGGCCACTGAAAAGTATAAAGATTCATTTATAATCATTTTCGTACATTGGCAATCATAAACACATTGGTTTGCCAAGACTTATGATAATTAATTGTCACTGTAACGAATAGAACGAGACATTTTATGATAATACGCTCATTTGCGTACATTGGCAATCATAAACAGATTAGTTTGCCAATACGTGTGTTGACTCTCAGTGTTTGTAGGTATCGTATTACTTTTTTATATCCAAATAAAAGAATCAGTTTTTAATTTAAATACAATGCCACATTAAATTTAATTCCAAAAGTATCATAATTTCAGTTTTAAAGATTCATTTATAATCATTTTGGTACATTGGCAATCATAAATACATTGGTTTGCCAAGACGTATGATAACTAATTGTCACTGTAACGAATAGAACGAGACACTTTATGATAATACGCTTATTTGCGTACATTGGCAATCATAAGCACATTAGTTTGCCAAGACGTGTGTTGACTCTCAGTGTTTGTAGGTATCGTATTACTTTTTATATTCAAATAAAAGAATCAGTTTCTAATTTAAATACAATGCCACATTAAATTTAATTCCAAAAGTAGCATAATTTCAGTTTTAAAGATTCATTTATAATCATTTTTGTACATTGGCAATCATAAACACATTGGTTTGCCAAGACGTATGATAATTAATTGGTATTGTAACGAATAGAAGGAGACACTTTATGATAACACGCTCTAGCAAGCAGACCACACTTTTATATAGAGGCAGTGTTAAGTCTGCAAATGTAATTGCATTTTTAAAATTTTACTTATAATCATTTGCGTACATTGGCAATCATAAACACATTACTTTGCTAAGACGTGTGTTGACTCTCAGTGTTTGTAGGTATCATATTACTTTTTTATATTCTAATATATAAGAAACAATTTTTAATTTAAATACAATGTCACATTAAATTTAATTGTAACTAAAATGTGAAGAGAAATAGTCTTTTATAAGGGTATATAAAAATCATGATAACTTCCCAAAATGGGCATTTAGAAAAAAAAATCCAAAAACCTTAAACTTTAATTTTTTTCATGTAGGCAGTTTAAAGGTTTAAAAAGATATATAATATACAAGAGCAGGGGTGAGAAAAAAATTACATTCTTAAAACAAGTTTTTATTCATTTAACGAATTTATTAACCATGCAAGCTGTAAAACAAATTCTTTCGTTTTAAATATTAATCGTCATTTATATATTATTTATAATAAACCTGTTTTTATAAAGGTGCATATTAATTTGAGTAATTTTGCGTGCAAATTTGTGCGCAAACAATTTACGCGTACATATATTCGTTCGGTAAAACTTTTTGAACTTATATTTATTTAGCCCGCAAATATCTGCTCACATACTACTTCGCCATGTATACATTTGAGCAATTTTGCATGTAAATCGTTCGTGCGCGCAAATTTGCTCAGATGAATACGTACCCTTAGAAGCATTCATATATATTCAACTATTTTCTAATAGAATTTTCCAGATCCTCATCAATGCAAGTGATGCTGCCGAACAAAGTTAGCAACATCGATCCTGTCTATTTGGAGATTTTGTAATTTCAATTAAACTAGGACCTATACAGAAGAACCTTCCCTACCTCTACGGTTACGTTTCAATTTAAACTTTGAGACCACAATTTCCGGCTGCTGTTCCGCTATTTGCCCTGATGTTTATTTCTAGTTATAGTTTCAGTCGCAGCGGTAACTAACTTAAAATGTGTGCATAGGGGTTCGAATTTGTGCCCCTTACAAATGAATGAAATCAATATGCTGTCTTTCGTCTTGTATTGTTAAAGTTATATCTTTGATTTTGTATTTTTCAACTCTGTAATATGGTATTATTAATTTATATTAAGAAATTAGCTGTTTGTATACATATTTTAATGGGATTGCAAGGGTTAGGAAATCTAATTTATTATCCAAATTTAATTATATCGTATGTGACAGTTATATTAAATAATAAATAGAGGTTAGTTAGTTATAACCAATTAGTATTAGAGAGATCCCATGTGCTACGTAGTCATGCATATTATATACAGTGAGTTACAACTAAAATTTAGATATAATTGGATGTAAGTTTAACCCTAAACCTACCAAGGTGTGCTTTTGAGGCACAATTGATTTTGAAATTGCTGGAACTTTGTAAGTTAACTGCCCACAGACTGGAGGATTTTTGTATTCTCAAAATAAACTATTTAACACAGAATGACATAAAAATTTTTTAAAAATATTTTTCCTAGTTTACTAAAAAAATTAAACATAATTTACCGACACGTCCTACCAAGGTGTGTCTTTGAGGCACATACTGTTATTATACTATAAAATGCATTGCTACGTTATTTAAAACTAGGTATGTGGGTAAATCTCCCGTAATAAGATATGCTTTATATTTCGGGACTTTCCCCTTGTATGTAAGAACTTCCAGTTGCATATGAAGGGGAATTCCCTAAATGCGTTTTGCCAAAACAGTCAGCTTACAAACTGCATTGCTATCAGTGTATTTGTGACTTTCCTAACGAACGCATTGGCCGTTTTAGGTGTCTATTGGTTAATTTTATTTCTTTTACCTAGTGGAGAGTATAGTATAGACCAGGTAAGCAAAATAAAGTTTTGATTGACCCCAGTAAAAATAGATTTGTTGTTTTATGCTTATTTGGTTTTGAAATTTATGCAGAAAGTATGACCGATTGGTTGACTGACCGACGCCGGCCACTAACTGAAAAGGAGTTGCTCGATGCATTGTACGAAAGTGATGAGGATTTGGGAAGGAATGTAAATGATGGTGAAGATGAAGAAGAGCCAAATGACGAAACCTCTTCTATTAAAGCGGATTATCAAGAAACTGGCGATGAACAAGAAGGAAGTGACGATAGTGATGCTAATGATGAACCGCCCGGCCATTCGCAAACTTTTATTGGAAAAGATGGTACCGAGTGGAATGCCACGCCGATTGCCAAGGGAAAAACACGTGCACACAACATAATTACAACAGCTTTGAACAAAGTGAAACTTCCACCTGGAGTGCATGTTGATACACCTTGTGACGCATTCATTTGTTTTTGATGATCGGTTATTGTATTGTGGTTACTTTCACTAATAAGGAGGCTGTTCGTATTCTTGGCGATTTGTGGAAACCAGTTGACGACGTTGAAATCCGTGCTTTCTTGGGCCTTTTGATTACTGCTGGAAGAAATAAACAAGGAATGGTGGACTATAATGAGCTATGGAAACCTTTATATGAAAATCCTGTTTATTGAGCGTGTATGTCACGAAATAGATTTACTCAATTACTAAGATTTATTCGTTTTGACGATAAAGCGACCAGAACCCTCCGAAGGCAAAAGGATAGTTGGCACCAATTAGAGACCGTGGGACCGTGTTAATACAAACTTGCTGAAATATTATCTTCCTGACAGTAATCTAACCATCGATGAACAACTGGTGCCTTTTAGAGGTCGTGTATCTTTCCGACAGTACCTGCCAAGCAAGCCAGATAAGTACGGTATGAAAATTTGGTGGATATGCGATAGTGGAACTAGTTATCCGTTACGTGGTATACCGTACTTAGGAAGAGAAGGTCTCAACAGAGCAGAAAACTTAGCCCAAAAGGTGGTTGAAGACCTTTGTGAACCTTTTCTGAGAACTAAAAGGAATATTACGTTCGACAACTTCTTCACCAGCTACGAGCTTGCATCCAGTTTGCTTACCAAAGGCCTAACTTGTGTAGGAACGCTCAGAAAAAATAAGCGCTGCATACCACCAAATTTTTACCTCACAGGCGACGGAATATTGAAAGCAACTTGTTTGGTTTTCAGAAGACAATGACTTTGGTATCTTATGTACCTAAGAAAAATCGCTGTGTCATATTATTATCTACAAGCACAACGACTCCACCATTGATGAGGAAATAAAAATAAATCTGAAATCAATAAGTACTACAATTCCACGAAAGGAGGGTGGATACACTTGATCAGATGGTACATACATATTCAGTGAAACGCAAAACTAATAGGTGGCCTTTGGTCTATTTTTTCAATATAATTGATGTGTGTGGAGTAGCTTCATTTGTCATTTGGAGAAATATCCATCCTGACTGGCATATTTCCAAAAAACGAAGACTTTCTTACGAGAAATTACAACAGAATTAGTACTGGGGCAAATTAGACGTCGTAGTTTGAGTGGCTTGCATAAAGTCATACTTCATTGATACAAACTACGTTGAATCAAGTACCAACCACAGGGGAGTCTTCGGCTCGAGAAGTAAGAAAACGAAAACGGTGCTATATTTGCCCATCAAAGAAAAGCAGAATGTCAACACAGTTATGTGATAAGTGTAAGCAAACGGTTTGTGGTGAACATTCAGAGAAAATACTCACGTGCACAAATTGCAAACTACATAAATAACTTTCAAATATTTTACTATCTTGTACTATTTTTAAATTATATCTTCTGACACACAATATTCTTTCTATATGTTTTAATCTTACTGTATACCTACTACATGAAATAAATAATGCATATTTTGCTATTATTTACATCAACAATGTGTACAAATAGATGTGTGCCTGTGAGGCACACCTTGGTAGTACACGTTACGATAAAACGTTGGTAGGACTAGGGTTAAGAAGGTTATGTATAAATGTTACAAAATCATAAATTCTGCTACGACTAGACTAACATTCATACAACAAGAGAAGATGTTTTGATAAGAATTGAAAAGAACTGTTACAAAAATAATTTAAATACTTAATTTGCATTACCTCTAAGTACCCCACAGGGCCGCTGAAAGGATAGTCTCCCAGTCTTCGTTCTTCGTCCAGGAACTTTCCAGCTTTCCCATTCTCAGGCGGGCAGAACAGGCCATAGTTAAAACTCTCCTTGAGCTCCTGAAAGAGATGCAAATAGATGGTATTAACATTTCGTCCTGCAAAGATGATTTGAAAGTCTTTTACCTAATATGCACTTTATTACGTAAGTAAAATGCAAATATATTCTGAAAATATATTTTGCATTTGGGGATTGGTTAATTGTAGCAGGGAAAGGCATCCACATGCAACGATTTTTACAGTGAACGATTTTTACAGTGAACGATTTTCAAAATGAAGAACTATTTGAATTTAATGGTACCCTCATTTTTTAAAAAAAATCAGGTCAGAAGCAATTTGGGCATGCAGACTAAATATTTTTTTTTTATAAACAACAGTAACAAAAAAAAATATTGCTGGCACGTACAATACAGTCAATAAATTTGAAGCACACCCATTTATTTTACTGTTCCTGCAGTTCCTGCGACCCCTGAACATGTTTACCTTCAAGCCATCGCTCAGCTTGCTTAGCTTGTTAATTGTTAATTTGGCACAGTATTATGGATTTCAGATCGTAAATATGTAATATAAACCGTAAAGCAATGGAATTGGCCCTCAATAGATTATAGATCCCGAATAGACTAGTTGAATGTTGACGCGGATAGGCGTGTAATGCATTATCTTAGTTCTTATGTGGAATTAAAAAAAAAGGAAATTAAGAATGTGTCTAGAAAATTATAATTATACATTATATAAAATGTAAATATCATCCATGGTTTTTGACTCTGTGTGAGTAAATTATAGCAAGGTAAATGAAAGTGAATGGTCCAATTTTTCACAAATTCTTTAATGACGACAACCGGTTTCATCCACTAAGGTACATCTTCAGGTCAGAATTAAAACCAGTATTATTATTAAAACTTGTTTTTAACAAGTTACGTAATAAAATAATAACAATTGAATTGTAAAATTGTATAAGACTAGTTGACACATTAATTATATTATTAATTAAAACGACAAACTACACTTCAAAATAAAAGAATGAAGATAAATTGTATTTTAATAAACGCACCCAGCAAAACGAATTGGACCATTTACACCAGGTAAGTATTGATTATATTACAATTCTTTGAAATATTTTATTTATGTGAAATATTGACAGTATAGTGAAAAATGTCTTTTGTTTCTTATTCTTCAATTTTGCGGCAACAATTAAAGTGTTTACAGTCAAATCCAGAAATCGGAAAAAAAATGTCCTTTCCGGTGGAATTTTGAGATTTGATTGACATTTATTATTTTTATTATTATACATACTGGTGTAGGATTAAAATAAACAGGAGATTTTTTCACGATATGTCATTATAATAAGGATTTTATGTATACAAGCAGAGTAGTTATGGTTGCATAACCTCTACGCTTTCCTTTCGTGGATATAGGGATCATACATTGCATTAAGATACGCATCTAGTATGTGTGTGATTTATGGAAGCAGTTATTGAATGTTGCATCGATGACGAAAACTTTGTAAAAAACATTTTATTTACTCACGAATTCTCTTCGTAGTGCATGTAGATAGATAGATAGCTTATTTTATCCAGTAAGTATACAATAATTGTATATTGGCCATGCACCACACAATCCCTCTGTTGCAAACTATTGGTCTAGAGAATATCAAAATATAGCATACAACTCTCGCACTCAATATTCTCAAAAGGTCAATGTGTGTGCAGGTCTTTTAGGAGACCACATAATTGGCCCACTTTTATGAAGAAAATTTAAATGCGGAAAGATATTTACATCTTTTACAAAACACTGCGTTACCGTACATAGGAAATCTTCAAAACGACATAATGGTGATGTTTGGTTTCAATAAGACGGATCATGATGCAGTTGTGGTACGAAGGTACCAATAGGAAACAGGTCTAAAAATTTACTATGCCCCAGTGACCAACTATATTTATTTCATATTTTATAAATATTTAAAAAATATTAAATCTTTTTTGAATATTAGTTACATAATATATAGAAAATATATTAGGAAAACATTTAAAAAATATATATGTTATATAGCATTAATAATATTTTATTGCAAATGTTTTCTCAATATATTTTTCATAACTCTGCAAGAATATTTTGCTTCGTATTTCTGTAAATATTTATTTCATATAAAAAAAAAGATTGAATTTTTGCTTTTGTACATTTGGTGCGTAGGACGAATAATATAAAATGGGTAAAATATGCATACATATTAAGTAGGTATGTACCTACATATTTAAAATGATAGTTTAAAGATTAAATTAGATAATATATATCTAATATGATTTAATTAGTATCTAAGTTGAGCGCTGTAACTTTTCTATTAATATATCTGCGTTTTGTATTATATTATTGTAATATCTGTAAGTTGCGAACGTCAACACAACATCTCTATTCATTACGGTGCCGGTGTTATATGATTCAGTATTGTTTATGCGTCTATGGATTAAGTACATAGAATGCATACGCGCACGTGCGTATCATCAACGTTTCCATTCGTTTGTCCGTTACATGTTATAGTTTATAATAGTATACGATTAGGGCAGATTAGGGTTAACTGTGTAAATAATTGTTGCGGGGTGTGTTTTAGTTTTTGTGGTGACTACGAGGTAAGCAAAACTTTGAACATGTCATGGCATTTATAAGATAATAGAATGCTCAATATCGCTATGTACAGAAATCGTTTAATAATATAATTGTAGGAATTTTATGCATCATATATGTACTGCATCTACCAGATAAATTGCTAGTTGATTTGCTTAAGAGATTCATCTCGGTAGATAAGCGTCATAATCTCAAATAGAGGTTAGAATACGTTGTGTTGTTTTATTGTTTGTACGTAGAATGTTTTCAAATATTATGAAATAAAGTAAAAATAAGTATTGTAAGTATTAGAATGTAGCTACCACTCCAATTATTGTAAATGCTCCAAATGTATTAGTAGGTGTTGATAATGTTGTACGATGTTTTATTCATGGTATGATCTAATACAATTGGCATTGTTTTAGAGGCCACAAGGAAACGCCATGAGAGCGCCACTACCGAAGATATGAAAAAAGCCGTAGGGTTGTACCTGGCACCAGCCAAGGCTAGACTTAAGAATGAGTCTTTTTCATTTTTATTGGCTTATTCAAATAAAATGATAATAAATACGTTTGTTTTTTATTTAGAACACTTCAATTAAAAAATAGTGATTAATTTGATAAACCTTCAGTATGCCTTAAAAGATGCCAGAATTATTGATTATTAACTTGTATGGTGAATGTGAAAAAACAGGTTCTTGCCTTTTAGACAACTCTATGTATGTTTCAACTTCTCGTTATCGACGTTATACATTCTAAATAACCAAGAACAATTTTAGTTCATTTTGACAAATTAAATAGATGCATAAAAAAAATCTTAATTTTCATATATATTTCAAATATTTTAGAAAAAATATAGCGCTTACATTAATTTTAAAATATGGAATAAATATTTTAATTGAATATCTTATCTATATTTAGAAAAAAAATATGAAAAATATATTCAAAACCTCTCACGAAAAATATTTATAAAATATATTTTTAAAAATATCTATGTAATATTTCTGGCTGTTAGGGTGGTAGTTCTTTGACGATATTTACTGCCTGAAGATGGTTAAATTTTAGACCGAAACATGTTGTAAATAAATTATAAATCTGAATATTGGAAAGAATTTTTAATTTGTCAATTATTATTGGAAGTGTTTTTATTTTTGAAAGGAATATATTTAGCATTATTCCCCTCATTGTTGAAAATAGTTGACCAGCAAGTGATTTTATTTTTAAAAAATATATTTAGTTTTATTTCTTTTGTCTATGTGAGAATATTTATTTACTTTTAGAATTGTTATTATTCGAATAAAAATAGCAATTATACATTGCACACTAGTACTTTAGTACTAGCACACGATTATTTACATTTGATCGCATTGCATTATGTCATTATAGGTGTCGTTTGTTCCAGAACTAACCGCGTGTGTGGTGTATGTATTGCATACGCGTCCGGATAACATCGACTGACCCTAGGATGGTCGAACGTACTGTATACCATCGTACAAGATATCCTTTTACATTTACGGCACATTTACATAATATCCAATTCCACATCGGCCGAAACCGCAAAAACTTTCTCGCCACTAAAAGGGAAAAATCACGCGCACATATAAATCGATATTAACCTACATATTCGCACGTTTGTTGCGTCCACTTACAATAGGTATACGCCCCCTTAGACGGCCGAGGATTACTCAATATATCGGCCAGACACTCATGCTAAAGGCGCGTCGCCGTCAGAGTCGAGGATTAAGACAGCTGGAACCGACCCGTATTTTCGTTCGTATTCGTATATATAAGTGGCGTCCTGCGATCGGACATCGCCGCGGCTTCCAATCAATTAAACGGTTTGGCCGGCTTCGTCTTTCGGACGCGCGTGTACTAATTGCTCTCGCATTTACATAATCGGCCAATTAGTTCTCGGATAAGGGAATTCGGTGAACGCTCCAGCTGTGCTAACGAATTGACTCGATCAATGTTGACGAGTGGGCGAACAGGGTTGAACTTGTAAGAGGATTTTAGATATCTTTGTATCCAAGTTGGGAATCGTATACGTATTTTAGTTTTAGTAAAATTGAAAGGTCTTAAAATGTTTATCGGCTGGTCAAAATTGTAAATAATATTTCATCATAACAATGACACATTACGTTCCCTCGATGAAAATTCACTCAATGAATGTTGTTTGTTTATATTATAGTATGTTTCTCAGTGCATAGGACCGTGATTCAACACTTGCATTCAAAATATTACTGCGTAAGACAAGTACTCCCTTTTTTTGATACTTTATTGATATAAAGAACGTTTTTACTGTACCTGTGAATATACTGCTGTGGATACCTTGTTTTCGCGAGTTTTTTTGTTGTTGTTGCACAGATGTTCATGTTTACTCCGATTTGCCTTTATCAATGTTTCGTGGGAGTTTCTTCAAATTCATTTGTTTATTTTTAAATAAGATTTTGTTTATGATTTGATTGTTTGATTTATTTATGTAAATGTTCAGTTGTTTTAAATTAATTTCATTCTTTAATATGTTTTGCGGTCTATAGTTTTGTTTATGTTGTTATGTTTTGAGATTTTGTCCGTTGCCGGACTGTTTCTGTTGCGATTTCGCTGTGCGCAGCGGGCAGTGTTGCCAACTTGATGAATTTTCCACCAAATCTAGTGCATTGAAAGCACATCTGGTGTACACAAATCATTTTCTAGTGGCTAGTGAAAAAGTTTAGTAGATTTTCTTTAATTTTAGTCATAAATCTAGTGAATTCATTGAACAGGAAGACTAAATTACATCAAAGTATTAAAAAACCAAGTAGCGGTACTCCCACCATAAATTTCAGTCGCCTTTTTATTTTGTACCGTATAATACATGTTATGTAAGTTTACTATTTCTATTCTATGATATAGAATCTAGATAAATCTTTTGAAATTTAGCTTTTAGTCTTCTCGAATGTTAGTGTATTTTCGTTTATATGGGAATTATTTCAATTTTAATTCTAACATACACATATATTTTTAAAATTTCGCGTACTATGTACAAAACAAAATGGTAGGTCATCAAAAACTCCCTAAAGATCTACTTATAGAGAACGTTAGTGACGCTAGTTGGTTTTCCTATACTTTGACAACATATATACATACACAATGTGTAAATAAATAAATAAAAGCACAAAATAAAATAATAAGGGTATGGTATGTATTATGATTTTATAAAACACGGTTACAAGTATAGTTGTAACTTGTTGTAAATTATTAATATTTAATGACTACCTAATAAGTGTTGTATTAAATTCATAATATATAATAGACGAAATAAAATGTACTTTGTGTACCTACTAGGTTTTTAAAAGTAAAACAAAATTATATTAAAAATGAAATAAAAGGGGATTTATATTAAAAAACTATTAATTACATAAACATATAAAATATTTTTTTTTGCTTTTCTTAAAATACTTTACAAAATAGTTCCTTTCCCAATTCTAGTGATTTTCTGGTGGAATTATAATCCCGATCTAGTGAAATATATCTTCTGTCAATTGGCAACACTGTGGTAGCGGGCGTGTTTGTCAGTCAGTTCCTTGACAGATCCCGGTGTAAGTAGATGTAAATCTGTATTCATTGCTGCCATTTTGTTTAATCTTATGATTTAAAGTTTTGTTTCGGTTTATTTTGATTTTATTTCGTCCATCAAGGAACTCGCATAATAATAATTATTATATTGTTGTGTGCACAATTTAGATGTAAGATCATTTATTATTTTTGGTTCTGGAAGATATTTCTAGTTTAAAGAGTTAATTTTTTTTTCGTTTTTTTTAATTTTTGCAGATTTGTAATTATTTATTAATCACCTCGTGTTGGGTGAATAAAGCTTTGTGCTTGTATGTAAGTTTTTCTTTTGTTAATTTATTTGTATTGTCCACGTTTAATTTAGGTTGTTTTAATTTTGAAACCACATGGATTGATTGATATAAAAGGACTATCTTCCTGAACTAATTTGTTTTTTTGCTTTGTTAAAGGATTTAGCATTGTCCTTTTGTAATTTAGAATCTCGAGCAATTTTTTGATTTAAGCCAGGACTCTCTGTCCAGGGTTTTTGTTTTCTGCATAATTGTAATTAACAATTTTTTTTTCTTTTTTTTAATCTAATAAATTATTGATTGTGAATTAACGTCATTCTAAATTCTGTTCTTATTTTTGATTAGACTTTTTCAATTTTTGGGGTATTCAAGAAGGTCAGATTTCTTTCACCCACTTTTTACTTCTCGAGGTTAAATTCAAGTTTAATTTGCGAAGGTAACCCTGAGTTTAATTGCTCTTTTGCGTCCTTTTAAATTTTTCATTTAATTTTTCATTTTTATTAATTCTTTTTGCATTTTCTTTTGGTACTTTCAGTACACAGCAATACGTTATTATAGAAATGTAAATAACTACATTTCAATGATTTCTATTCGTTGTCTCCTTTTATACATGTATTTAATAAATGCTTAGCTAACATGACGTACACTTTTCATCAAGGCATGTTATCTGTTCGTTCTGGCAATAAATACAAACCATTGAACTAACGAAGAAGATATCATTTAATACTTTATTGCGTTCATATGGTTAATATTTTTATGGAAGTTGTATGCAAAAATAACGATGTGTATTCGTTCATATTCATATTATTAACAAAAATTATTATGAATGAAATATGAAAATATGGTTACCATAACAACTAGAATCCATGGACAAATGTAAAATGATGATGATTGTTATAATAATGAAAAAGAATTTATTTCATTAATGAATCTTGTTATAAATAATATTTTATCATCATATATTATTTACGTAACTACTAAATACTATTATTTAGAACGAAATATGTCATTGTATATCTGTCTTATATTCTGTCGACGAAAATTCACTGAATAAATGTGAATTATTGATGTAGTATTTTTCTTGTATTCTCATTGGTCATAAATTATATTACTGATCGCAGCGACATCTCTTAGTTTTGAACCGGTTTAAAACTTTAAGTACAGCGTAGCGAATGATAAAACTAATTGTTAAGTTGCTAGTCGTGGTTCCAATAAATAATTTAGAACGATATATCAATCCATTCATTCAATTAAAAGAAGTGAAAACGTAAGCCACAAAACTCTAAAATAGTTTTTCGACAGATTTTATATCTTTGTAAATTTCTAAGAGATAAAACATTGCGCAAAAAAATTTAAGCGCACGATATAAAACTCTTCCGATGTACTTATACTTTTTACACGTTAAAAAAGCGTGGGTAAGTGACACAACATGTAAACAATAAATATTCAGAGTATAGTACGACCTCCTACTACCTACCACATTACGCAATGTTCACACTGCTTGACAGCCAGGAAAGTAGTTCTGTCGTTAATAAATGAACATCAAAATTGCTAGTATGAGTAATTTACTGTTGTCATAATAACAGCGGTAAAACGAGAACTGTGTTGTAACGGGGCACATGACTATAGGATGGTTTGTTGTCTTCTGTTTAGCGTAGGCGAATCAGTTGCTTATATTACCATGATTTATTTTGCTATAACAGACACCTACTTAGTGTTCGTGAGTTGTTCATTAGTTGCAATCATCAAAAATAGGATTCATGGGAAATGTACAGTAAAGTGCCCTATATTGTAATAATAAAAGAAAGGTATTATTCAAGATTTTAGAGTGTACAAAAAGCATATTAGATTAGTCATCTGTACGTCTTTATATTAGAATGGTGGTTCTTAAGGATGTTATTGCTTAAGTTAGTTAATCTGGCAAGCAGTAGTTAAAAATTAGTTTCCTGTTTGGAAGCAGATTTTTTATATTTGTCCAGATTAATGGTGGGATTCTATGCAGATCTGTAGCGCTTGTGATGTTATATGGAATTCTGTAAGCATGTATTTTAGATGCTTACAGAATTCCAATGTATTCCAAATAATGTATGTATCCATTCGATTATCTTTAAAATCAAAATAACCATATTAAAGATATTCAAATAAATTCATACATTTGCCTGACTATGTACAGTCGCGGACAAATGTTATAGGCACCTTTAACAAAACTAATGGGTTTCATGTTTCTTGTATTTTTTTTTGTGACAGTTATTTCAACGTTTATTTAATCGTCTTTATGGTTACAACAGTCTTTATAGATACCTTTTGTAAATGTATTTTTTTTTTTATATATTTTCAAGTCTTGGAGATGTCACTTTTCCCCTCCCATCTAAAAAGTATTATAGCTGTACTAAAAACACTCTAATATGCAACAAATTAATAAGATCCCTTAAAATACTACATATTTATAATGTATTACCTACAAGTTTTTATTTTCTCATTTCTTACTGTGATATTCGCCCAAAATTTAGGGTGCCTATAACATTTGTCCGCGACTGTATATAGTGGAAGGATTTCCAGAGGTAGTGGGCACAAAGACCTTTTTAGCGGTAAGTTGATTCCTAATAATTTTCCATCATAAAATTAATAATCTTTTGCCTTTCCTCAACTCCATCTAAGGACTGTATGTTGAGTGATAAAAAGAGTTTCAACATTAGTGCAGATAAAAGCCCCAACTTCTCTCTCCCTGTCTGCAGATATAATACCTATATATCATTTTAATTGTTTCTGTGAGTGCTTCCAGGTGATACTCTCGGGAAAGTAGCTGTCAGCTGCACCTGAGGAACCCTTATAAAAGTTTCCGGGGTCTCAGAGAGTAATGATGTTGGGTGTATACTTAATACATGAAACAGTGGGAGACAGGCATCCATTTGTCGTATTAACACACGCAGTATAAGCAGTATCCCTGCTACTGAGGGCCTGTATGCTAAAATACCGGGTGGTTTAGAAATAGCAGATGAAATTTAACAAGATGTTAGAGTATGACAAAGCAAACAATAAAGCTTTAATAACCTTTTTTTGTAACTTACATCATTACTGAGGAGGAAAATCTCTCTGTTACATCATTTCTGGTTGCAATTCATAATAACATACTGAAAATGTGCATATTTAAAAAGGATGTTTGATAAATTTTCAAAATTACTACTAAAAAGATATTCGTAAAGATATGAGCATAATGATTTTACATCCTTATTCATATATATAAGCTTGCTTCTATTATCTATTTGAACCCAGTGTGTTTTTATTTCAGATCTGGATTTATATACATACTGTTGTAATTTTTTTTTATAAAGAATTACCTCGCTAATATTTTACTTAATAACAGATATAAAGTTTTACTCCTAATCTGCCTTTTCTTTACAGATACCTATTCTTTTGTTTGATAATATTTAAAAATACAATCCCTTTTCGCTAGATACCTAAGAGCTTTTACACTCAGAAAAAAACTTGTGTTAATTTTACCAAAACTTGTTTGGATCTATTATAATTTTTTATTGTATATAATCAAATATGCTCTTTTGTTGAATCAACAAAAAAACACTTTGTTGCATTTTTTTGTTTAACTCAACAATTGTTTATTTTCAATCCTACATTTTATTTAATTTAAAAATATTTTTTGTTCAATTAAGTATTAATATAAATGGAACAACATTATGTTAATGTTGTCTTAGTGTGTAATACACGTGTGTGAAGTGTGAACAGTAAAGACGAGCCGGCGCCAGCGTGTAAAACAACTTCAAATGAAAACTATGTAGATAACATACAATTTCTGTGGTTAATTTAATAAAAAAAAATTCAAAAATAAAGATATTGTCGAAATAACAATTCTAGTGGTTTATTAATTTAATAAATACCGTTCTAAATAATAAACAATAATTCTAACAAAGTTTTATTGTTAATTCAACCACAATTTCCAAAAATAAAATTTTCTTTGATTTGAATATCTTTTTTTGAATAATTAAACAAAAATATAGTTAATCCAATCATATTTTTTCAAACAATTCATATTTGTTGAATTAATGAAAGTATTTTTCTGAGTGATACGTATGCATTAGTAGTTTCTCCTATATTAACCAATGAGTAGTTAATATTTATGGTTTTTTATACCAGTAGTAAGTAGGTAGCCGAGGAGGCTGCATGTGATGTGTCTTCTGAATCAATAACTTGAATTTATAGTTCAATTTTAATCATTTGACGTATTGCCTGCTTTTATATTAATAAAGACAGTGTAAATATCGATAATATGCACAATTTATTGTTTAATAATATATCAAAAACATTGAAGAGCGTAAGAACCCTTACTCAAGGTGAGTACACTTATTTCCAATATTTAAACCAACAATTCAATACTATCCAGTATATTTTGGATTATTAAATCCCAATTTAAATTAAAAACAATATTCAAATCTCCTGTTACCCCTTTTGATGAATTCACTAACAATGCTTACCAACTTATACATATTAAAATTTCAATTTAAACTGTCATTTACAGTTGTAATAGAAAACCTCAAAGTTTAAGAAATGCCAAATACGTATTTACGCAACAATCATAAGAAATACCTCCAACATCAGATAATACATACGTCAAGGTATTTCAAAATGGAATTCCCTCGCAGTGACAAATCAAACATGTTACAGGAGAGAATCCGCATCAAGAATAGATACGACACCGGTATCAAGGTAGTAAGCATCCAACTCGAAACAGCAAAGATATGGTCAGTTCCACAAAAGAAAACGTCTAAGGTAAGTTGATTTAACAAATTTCTTCTAATAATGAAAAATATTGACGTTTCTTCTATACAGGGTGTTCCTAAATATCATGTACATAAGGAAGGGGGCAATTATTTGGTTTATTTTGTGCCTAAAATTTCATATAAACATAGGTCTGCAAACGCTTCCTTACCAATCTGCAGGGTGTTGAAATTTCAAGATTTTTTCACTTTTTACTGTATAGCTCCTACAGTTTTTGAGATATTTTGCTCAAATTTGGAAGGTAGGTTACGCTATAAGGCCTGCATCATTAGCCATGCCAAATGATGATGTAAATCTACAGGGTAATAATTTTTTCGGGGTCATGCCCTCTTTTCTCACCCTGAACTTTTTTTGCGATGCGCGACTGCTAGATTCTAAAATACGCAATAAATTTTCTGTCTTGTTTCAATGTTTTAATGTAGTTTCTTCAAGGAAACTACATTAAAATCATATAGTTACCGTACTATGAACATATATACTTAATTACCACCGCTACCATGCAAATTAATTAACGCCCAATATACCGGGTGTCCAGCCTAAGATGCAACGGTCCATAGCCCATTTTTTTTTAATTTCAAGTTTTGTTTGTTTTCAGTAGTCTTATTGTATTCTGTCGGCCACTTTCTAAGCATACCAGTATTACTGCAGCCAGTCCCAAGCCTGGTGAAATGCGAGGGGAAGGTGGCCGGCGCTTCGCAATACGTATCTATCAAGAAAAACTGAAAAATCGCGAATATCTTCAAAACCTTTGGAGATAGACACAATGACACTCGTATAAAATCGAAAGAAAATTAAATTTCACATAAGTTTATGTAAAAATTGCTATACCATTCAATTTAAAAAAATCAAGTTATCCATGATTTTAGATTCGAAAATTACAGAGCCCTATTTAATAATTTTGTAATGTAAACGCAACAATTTTAAACTAAAAGACGTGTGCTGTTTCATGATTAAGCGAAAACTGAAAACCGCATCTTTCTAACTTTCGTATTTCCGGAGATATTTCCAAACACCGCAGACATTGCAAATGTCATTTTTTTTCGAAAAACGTCATGTAATCGGAAACGGTACAACTTACCCCAATGTATGCTTAACTACTGTATTTAATTTAACAAGAATCCAAAAATACAATAATATACAGGTGTTCCATTTAAAATAATAAAGTTAGTACCTACTTCCGGTACAACCGGAAGTCCGCCATTACGGAAACTAATTTTAAAATGTGTAAAATATGATTCGAGGCAACATTTATTTGAAACATTTTTCCAAAAAAACAATAATAAATCGGCTATGGACCGTTGCATCTTAGGGTGGACACCCGGTATATTGGGCGTTAATTAATTTGCATGGTAGCGGTGGTAATTAGGTATATATGTTCATCGTACGGTAACTATATGATTTTGATTTTTTGACCCGGTATACTAGGTATATAAATACGTAGGTAACTATGTAAACAAAATAATAATTACATTTACTATTACTAAATTCACTATATATTCCATAGCAATACATGCCTTTTACTCTTGTTATATTATTTTTATTAACATAACTGGATACAGATCTAATTAAAATCTTCATCCTACTTAATTTCGTCGAGAACCAATAAATTTATAGCCACCTCGAGCCTTCTGGCCCGATACCTATTTCGCAATTTCATTCCATCGTCAACAAAATATCCGGAGCCGAACATAGATTGACGCTTCTTCCTCGAAACAGCTTAACGACGGGCAAATTTAATAATAACGGGATAAAATCAATAACCATTTCGGGAATTTTCCTGCTGGGCGTACGATGGGCGGGTAGGCCGGACTTATTTTGCCAGTTTTCCGTCCCGGGATCGTAGGGGAAAGCCCCTCGGGGAAGAGACGACAATTTCAAGCATGACTGCGCAGAAAACGCGTTACGGTCCTATATCAATTTCGGAAGTGCGTCAGCGTCGGAGATGGCTTCGTAAACATGGAGTAGATATCGTTACCGCGGCAGTCATTATTTGCCTTCGGTGTTTTAAGATCGTATAGATATGTTAGAGCTGTAAATTGTATTATTCAAACAAGAATGTGCTTTTATGTTATAATTTTGTATGTTATGTATATTTTTCAAAACGAAGAGCAATTTTCCATTTATTAATTGTAATTTTAGTAGATACACTTCAGGTAGTTAAATTTGCAAGCGATTTGAAAAAATGTACAAAGTAGCTGCTGCACTTTACCACACTTTGTTTTTGTATCATTCAAAATATTTTTAATGCATCTTCTTTTTCCTGATATTTTGAAGAAAAAAGAAAAGAAAAGAAAACACATCATTAAAAAAAATCATACCCCTTCCCCTTTCACCTCTTCCAATGTTAAAAAAAATTATTTATAACGCCCCTTCTTCAGATAAATGCCCATCGAGGATAGTATACTATTCGTATATGTTTGAAATTGAAATGCGGTTCAGCAATGTTTAATTACACAGTTGGTAACATCTTTAATGCATTTTCTTTCCTGATGTTTTGCAAAAAAAATAATTTTATTATTTAAAAAAGAAATCACTCCTCCCCCTTCCACTCCTTGTAATGTTAAAGATATATACGTCTAATGCGTCTCTCTCCCGATGATTTGAAAAAAAATTCTATAATTTTATTTAAAAAAAATCGTCATCATCAATCAATTCAATGCATCTTCTTTCAGGATTTTTTGAAAAAAAAAAAAAAAAAAAAAATTTTTATTTATAAAAAATGATCATCCCTCTCCCCTCCCGCCATTTCCAATATTAAAAATATATGATTTAAAACATCTTTAATGCGTCTCTTTCCCGATGTTTTAAAAAAATAATTTTAAAATATTATTAAAAAAAATCATCTCTTCCCCTTTGATCCCTTCCAAATATGATTTAAAACATTTCCAATGCATCTTCTTTCCCGATTTAAAAAAAATATAATTTTATTTATTTTTTTATCTATAAAAAAGAAACCATCCCCCTCCTCCTCCCGCCCCTCCAACGTTAAAAATATATATATGATTTAAAATATTTTTAATCCGTCTCTCTCCCGAAGTTTTGAAAAAAAAAAAATTTTTTAAATATTAAAAAAAATCATCCCTTTCCCCCGTTCACCCCCTTCTAAACATTTTCAATGCATCTTCTTTCCTTTTTTTTTGAAAAAAAATATATAATTTTATTTATTTTTTATTTATAAAAACGAAATCATCCCCTCCCATTCGCCCCTTCCAACGTTAAAAATATATATGATTTAAAACATTTTTAATGCGTCTCTCTCCCGATGTTTTGAAAAAAAAAATAATTTTAAAATATTAAAAAAAAAATTATCGCTCTCCCACATTTCAAATATGATTTAAAACATTCTCAATGCATCTTCTTTTCCGATTTTTTGACAAAAAAAAATATTATTTAGAAAGAAATCATCCTCTGGGGGTGGGACCTTTCAATGTTAAAAAAAATATATGACTTAAAACATTTTAATACTCTGTCTCCCAATGTTTTGAAAAAATATTCTATTATTACAAAAAAAAATCATTTTCCTCCCCCTTTTACCCCTTCAAAATATGATTTAAAATATTTTTAATGCGTCCTCTCTCCCGAAAAAAAATTATAATTTTATTATTTAAAAAAAGAAATTATCCCTTTCCCTTTTCACCCCCTCTAATGTTAAAAATAATGATTTAAAAAGTTTTTAATGCGTCCCTTCTCCAAATAAATTTCCATCGAGGATAGTATACTATTCATAATCATGCTAAATATGTTTGAAATTGAAGTGTGTTAAATATTTTATTTGAAATTAAAATATGTTAAATATGTTTGAAATTGAAATACGGTTCAGCAATGTTTTAATTACACACTTGGTATTATTGACATATACCTATATTACGTCGAACTATGTTTTCCTTTATTTATATATGTCAATAAATATTTGTCAAAAAATATGCAAAATCATATCAAATTAAAATTACTAATAATTAAATACTTTAACGTTAAATTGACGTTTGATGTTTTTTTTGATTATTGACAGAAACGTCACTTTCCACCCAAGAGATGGAAGTGATAACCTTCAACCTGTAAGAGAAACACTTTTCATCCAGTAATGACATATTTTCCAAGCTTATGCAGGTGAAAAATAATTACTATTGTAGATATTTGTGAATGCGTTGGTGCTGGATTTTTCACTTCTACGTTGATGTATTTAAATAACAAAACACACAAACCCTTTTTCTTGTAATTTCATATATTTACATAGTAAGATATTTACAAATGTATTGTCGCTTGAAATGTTGGAACAGAACTTCTTATTACTTGTTATGGTTTTGAACTAGCAGTCCCTTGTTACACTGACAATTTTCCCTTGGTGGGGTTACAAAAGTGATTGCGTGTGGTGTACAAAGGAACTCTAGTGGTCGTAAATTACAGAATGAAGAGGGTGTCTGACAGAATAAAGAAAGAATCGAAAAAGGAAAGATGTCTTCACTATTAACTTCTTAGAACTGAAGGAACTTAAATCTAAATATGGGGATGTAACAAAACTAAACTACCGAGTCGAGTTAGGACAAAACAAATGTATATAATTCTGTTAAGTGCTTCAATTAATAGATTTTTTCTTGTGTGCAGACGTACTTGAATGCGACGTCTTTTAAGCAGATTGTAAGATAATTTAAATTACTATCTTAAACAAAATTCTAAATTGATTTCCGTTCAATATAATAAATTCCCATTTCAAAGAAGATAAGTATCCACCCTTCTAGCATTCAGAAAACGTTCTCGGGGCTTATCCTTAGAAAGGGTTTAAAAAAAAATCCACTCAATTCCCAGAAGCGCCCTACAGAATTGACCGGAATCCTTCATCCAACCCCATCCTTTCACCTACCGCCCCTCCCTCCAGTCTCGCCGAGAACCCATTAACACCACTTTATACCCCCGGCGTTCATACATTTCCCCGCGACTCAGCAGCGGACGCAGAAGAAAGGAGGGCAAGCATCCTTCGCACGCTAGAAAGGAGAAATGGAACACCACTTTGACGGGGATATTTCTGTAAAACGCCGCCGTGCGCGGGCATGAATATTCATTTTTATGTTGACGCAGTTGGGGAGAATTGAGAGACGTATACACCTAGTTCGTCTGTGGAATCTCGTCGCGCTGTTATGATTAATATTTAGGATTTAATTGATTCGTCCGAGGATTGATGGGGAAGTTTTCGACACGTTCGCAGTGATTGGACTATCATCTAGATGCTGATTTCTCAGGAAATTATGAGAGGTTTTTAAACTTCAGTTTTGTAAGATGAGGTGAAGAAAGTGCATTTTGGAGAAAAGTACGCAGAGAACTGTTTTATTTCGTATTTTTGGTGGTATATAGTAAACAAATATTTAGGTCGAGTGATTGATTAATCTGATAACATATAGACAATTAAAAATATATAAAACAAACAATTTTCTGAATTGCTTTCTAATCTTTTATTTTTTTTTAGAAAATACATGGCATTAACATGATCCTGATAAGGATTAAAAATTTATGATCATTGGATTATAATATTTGTATTAAATATTTTAGTAATGATCCCAGCTCGCAAAGTTTTAGACACACACGTGTTCATTATTCATCAAAATTATATAAGTATGTCATATGATTAGGGGCTTCCCCGTTTTAACAACCTAGATTTTTTTTCTTAAAAGACAAACATTTCCTTTTCAAATTCGTAATTTAGTACGTCAATTCAATTTTAATTAATGCTGCGAAAACTTAAATTTTTTACTCAATCTACCCGACCTTAAACCCAAAAGAAAAATAATACAAGAAATTACAGCAGAATTGGGAGAGTTAATGATTCGAATTGTAAATTTGGTGGGGTAAATGCAACAGAACATGTTTTATTTGAATGTCCGTTCAGTGGCGATTGCATTTAGAAGTTAGGGAATTAACTAAGGGGTTAAATTGGCCGCGACGCGAAACAGATATTAAAGATAATGAGTCCGTCGCACGGTTTAATTTTTTTTAGTAATGCTACTATTAGGTTACGATAGTTAATAGAGTAATACGTAGGAACATTTTAATTGTTATGAAATCCATATAGTATTTAGAATAAGCAGCCTCATGTATGATCTTGAAGTGGAAATGAGGGAGAAAATTAATATAATGACTGACAGCCAGGCTGACATTAAGGCAGTCTCAAACCCTGTAACTAGGCCAAAACTAGTTAGGGACTGCAAACAATCCCTGAATGCACTGGCACGAGACAACAGGGTGTCTCTGATTTGGGTGCCGGGACATGAGGATATAAAGGGCAACGTAATCGCCGATGAACTAGCCAAGGAGGGCTCTAAGAGATACTTCATGGGTCCAGAAATATGTATGTATGTGGGATTACCAAGGATTCCGCAAGAAGGGAGATCTGGACCTGGTTAGATAAAGAAAGTACAAAGAAATGGAGGACGACTGAAGGTCAACTCCATACCAAAACGCTGATAGGGGATGGGGATGGTAGTTTCTCTGATAACCTACTCAGCGCAGTAAGAAAGAAGTTAAAACCATTACTGAGTTGGTAATGGACACTGTCCTCTGAAAAAGCCATCTATACAACACAGGCCGTGTAAGCGAACGTGGTGTAGAAGATGCGAACTACAGGAGGAAAGAGTTTACATGTAATCTGCACATGTGAGGAACTAAAGGTACTCAGGCAGAAATATTTCGGGAGAGATCTATTGGAGCCCTCGAAGGTCCTCAAGTTTCCACTGGGCAAGATACTGGGCTTTATAGAGCATGGTGTGCTCGAGTGGAAATAAGAGAATCAATACGGATGGTACAATGAGCACCAAGCTCAAGTGCCCGGACATCAAGTGCCCACCCTTGTGTAAGAAATATTTTCCCTTTGCATTAATTTGTTTGTACCGTCTACCATTTATGTAGAAAAAGTATTAACAACTATTCTCGATTTTTACGGAGAGAACCGTATATACACTTTGTATAAGCATTTTGATAAGTAGACGGACGAGGTCTGAAATTTGATACTGATGCCGATAGCCATTTCTTTAACGCTATAAGGGCTACGGCACGCCGACTAGTCAAATAAACAAAATGCTGAGACGCTTGAATTCCGATAATATACTTTAAGGTAGAGTAACGAATTAGATTTGCGAAATAGCCTGAGTAACGTTAAGCATGCCTAGTTAAGGGCGTTTTGGTTAGGACAAGCTAGTCGTCCTAGCGGGGTACACTTTGTGACGTGAGGGATCCGCACGGCACAGTTGACCGCAGGCGCTGGGCGACCCGGGGGTCGTAAAAATAAGGGCACGGGGAAGCCGCCGGACGGTTTCGCATGCACCTTCTGTGAAGCGCGGGGGATTCGCACCTCACGAGCTCCCGAATCACAAGGACATAGCGAAGTTTGGGTGAACCGAACACAACGAAGATTAAATTTCGGGAGAACCGAGTTTGTTAGAGTTGTAGTCTGACATCTAACTGTGTGACCTGCTATATGCTATAATTAAAGATGAGCGGAGTGCTCAGGTGGCTTTTCTTTACAGGTAAACCCCGGTTTGTAACTTTGGGTTTAGAAACTCCTCATCAACGCCGATGCCCCACCGCTCGACCATCATTGTCAAATAAACACCGGTTTACTATTTGACTTTACCTGACCAGAATTAAATAAATAAAATATTGTAGCCCACGAATTCGATAAAATTTAAGTAATATAAGAGTGTTAGTTTTCATTGTTATTATTTTGGTATTTTAGTAATACTAATCTTATTTAGTTATTATTTATATTTTTACTTTAGTGTATATATATTTTTGGGCATTTCTTTTTACACTTGAATGAATGAATGAATGAATGATTTTGAAGTGGAGCACGAGGTTTAGAGTAATTATTTAGTTTTTCATGTTCACCACATCCACAATACGAATCATTAACCCTCCCAATTCTACATAAATATGATTTAAAGTTACCACGATCCATTATAATTAACTCTATCACCTAATACGTCAGGTTAATCCTCACTAATTCAATTATTTTTAATTCCCTGCTAATGTAATCCACTGTATATTCTCGAGATCCTAAAAAGTAAGATCTCCAGTCACGAATTACTCCACGTCGACCGAACATTCCCACAGATCAAATTTAATGCCGCAATTACCCCAATCGTAAAGCAAAAAAAAACGAAAAACGCTTTCCTTCTATTGTAGGATAACGGCCACCTATCTCTCTATACACACGCTAGGCATATACTATAAGTTTAAGTCGCCCAGAGAGGCGTTGCATGGGTCAGCGGTTTTACACCCCTCCGGGCGTTCATCGTCTGCGATCAGTGGCGTGTGGAGCTGGGAGCTTGGTAGTGCAATATTCATAAATATCTAGGAATGTGACGGATTTATAGCGGGATTCGAGGTATTGCTGCTCTCTGTGATCGCCAAACGCGACCCGTACTCGGTGCTACAGATATCGATGTTAGAGGCGATGCGCATTCATACCTATTATTGTTATTGTCGGGCTTGACTGGGTACGAATGTTTTGTGTCGAGTAGGTACTCGAGGGTTGTGCGATATCGCGAATATCTTTCCACATCGATGTGTTAATGTATTGCGTTTGTTGGGAAAAAATTGCGTGTGTATTCATCTACTTAATAAAAGTAAAAAGATTTTTGTGAAAAATTATGTGCAAAGAAATGATATTACCGTGAGAATAAGAAGAAAAAGATTACATGTACACGGTGTTAGTAAATTAAAAAGAAAAAACCGTAAAAGCATAATAGATAAATTAAAGCAGAACGTCTGAGATCGGTGTAGTAGTTAGCGATATTCAGCAAATAAATGGTGAAACTTTAGTTAAGTCATGCATCAGTAATAGAAATAGCAATGGTCCCAAAACAGATCCCTGCGGTACACCCACGTCGACACAAATCGAGTCCGGGTGAAAATCACATCAGAAACCTTGCATATTAGTCAATGCTTACAAGGCAATTGTTAGCTACATTGCTGCATCCTACTATTGCTGTATCGCACCTTATACATATTCAGTTTTATTTTATTTTTTTCAAATTGTTCCACCACAGCCACCAAATTAGAAAAATTTTTATACAATACCTCAGCTTTATTGTAAATAAATGGTGAAACTTTAGTTAAGTCATGCATCAGTAATAGAAGTAGCAATGGTCCCAAAACAGATCTCTGCGGTACACCCACGTCGACACAAAACGAGTCTGGATGAAAATCACATCAGAAACCTTGGATATTAGTCAATGCTTGCAAAGCAATTGTTAGTCACATTGCTGCATCCTACTATTGCTGTATCGCACGTTATACATATTCAGTTTTATTTTTTTTTTTCAAATTGTTCCACCACAGCCACCAAATTGGATCAATTTTTATACAAATACCTCAGCTTTATTGTAAATAAATGGTGAAACTTTAGTTAAGTCATGCATCAGTAATAGAAATAGGAATGGTCCCAAAACAGATCTCTGCGGTACACCCACGTCGACACAAATCGAGTCCGGATGAAAATCACATCAGAAACCTTGCATATTAGTCAATGCTTGCAAGGCAATTGTTAGGTACATTGCTGCATCCTACTGTTGCTGTATCGCTCCTTATACATATTCAGTTTTATTTTTTTTTCAAATTGTTCCACCACAGTCACCAAATTAGAAAATTTTTTATACAACACCTCAGCTTTATTGTAAATAAATGGTGAAACTTTAGTTAAGTCATGCATCAGTAATAGAAGTAGCAATGGTCCCAAAACAGATCTCTGCGGTACACCCACGTCGACACAAAACGAGTCTGGATGAAAATCACATCAGAAACCTTGGATATTAGTCAATGCTTGCAAAGCAATTGTTAGTCACATTGCTGCATCCTACTATTGCTGTATCGCGCCTTATACATATTCAGTTTTATTTTTTTTTTCAACTTGTTCCACCACAGCCACCAATGGATCATTTTTATACAATACCTCAGCTTTATTGTAAATAAATGGTGAAACTTTAGTTAAGTCATGCATCAGTAATAGAAATAGCAATGGCCCCAGAACAGACCTCTGCGGTACACCTACGTCGACATAAATCGAGTGCGGATGAAGATCCCATCAGAAACCTGATATTAGTCAATGCTTGCAAGGCAATTGTTACTCCCATTGCTGCATCCTACTATTGCTGTATCGCACCTTATACATATTCAGTTTTATTTTTTTTTTTCAAATTGTTCCACCACAGCCACCAAATTGGATCAATTTTTATACAATACCTCAGCTTTATTGTAAATAAATGGTGAAACTTTAGTTAAGTCATGCATCAGTAATAGAAATAGCAATGGCCCCAGAACAGACCGTGCGGTACACCTACGTCGACACAAATCGAGTCCGATGAAGATCACATCAGAAACTTGGATATTAGTAATGCTTGCAAGGCAATTGTTAGTCCATTGCTGCATCCTACAATTGCTGTATCGCACCTTATACATATTCAGTTTTTTTTTTTTTTTTTCAAATTGTTCCACCACAACCACCAAATTGGATCAATTTTTATACAATACCTCAGCTTTATTGTAAATAAATGGTGAAACTTTAGTTAAGTCATGCATCAGTAATAGAAATAGCAATGGCCCCAGAACAGACCCCTGCGGTACACCTACGTCGACATAAATCGAGTGCGGATAAGATCACATCAGAAACCTTGGATATTAGTCAATGCTTGCAAGGCATTGTTACTCCATTGCTGCTCCTACTATTGCTGTATCGCACTTATACATATCAGTTTTATTTTTTTTTTTCAAATTGTTCCACCACAACCACCAAATTGGATCAATTTTTATACAATACCTCAGCTTTATTGTAAATAAATGGTGAAACTTTAGTTAAGTCATGCATCAGTAATAGAAATAGCAATGGCCCAGAACAGACCCCTGCGGTACACCTACGTCGACACAAATCGAGTCCGGATGAAGATCACATCAGAAACCTTGGATATTAGTCAATGCTTGCAAGGCAATTGTTAGTCCCATTGCTGCATCCTACTATTGCTGTATCGCTCCTTATACATATTCATTTTTTTTTTTTTTTTCAAATTGTTCCACCACAGCCACCAAATTGGTTCAATTTTTATACAATACCTCAGCTTTATTGTAAATAAATGGTGAAACTTTAGTTAAGTCATGCATCAGTAATAGAAATAGCAATGGCCCAGAACAGACCTGCGGTAACCTACGTCGACATAAATCGAGTGCGGATGAAGATCACATCAGAAACCTTGGATATTAGTCAATGCTTGCAAGGCAATTGTTAGTCCCATTGCTGCATCCTACAATTGCTGTATCGCACCTTATACATATTCAGTTTTATTTTTTTTTCAACTTGTTCCACCACAGCCACCAAATTGGATCAATTTTTATACAATACCTCAGCTTTATTGTAAATAAATGGTGAAACTTTAGTTAAGTCATGCATCAGTAATAGAAATAGCAATGGCCCCAGAACAGACCTCTGCGGTACACCTACGTCGACATAAATCGAGTGCGGATGAAGATCCCATCAGAAACCTTGGATATTAGTCAATGCTTGCAAGGCAATTGTTAGTCCCATTGCTGCATCCTACTATTGCTGTATCGCACCTTATACATATTCAGTTTTATTTATTTTTTTTCAAATTGTTCCACCATAGCCACCAAATTGGATCATTTTTTATACAACAAAGCTGAGGTATAAGAGCATATTTGACGAAAGTTTGGTGATTGTGCTCGTAAGGATGATCCCCTTTGTGGGGTCCCAAAAATATTATTTTTTTTTAAATACATAGTTAAAATTGTCACAGCGGACCATTTTTTTTAATGGGAGTACTAGTTAAACAAATTACTTCTGTAAAATTTCATATCGATTGGTTAAGAAGAGACGGAGATAAAAAATAAAATAGTTTGGTTATGCTTCTATCAACCCCTCTATCAGTTGTAGGGGGGCGAAATTTTGCATCAATTTTTTTTGAAGTCAGGGTGGGCACCTATAGTCCAGGTACTTGAGCTAGCTGCTCATTGTACAGTCCCTATTAAATCTCTTACTTCCACTCGAGCAGCTTGGTATTCTCTATAAAGCCCAGTATCTTGCCCAGCGGAAACTTGAGAACCCTAGAGGGCTCCAATAGATCCTTCCCGAAATATTTCTGCTTGAATACTTTCAATTCTTCACATGTGTAGATTACATGTAAACTCGTTTCGTTCTGTAGTTCGCATCTTCTACACCACGGTTCGCTACCCGGCTTGTATTGTATAGATGTTTTTTCAGGGGACAGTGTCCAGTTAAAACCATTACTGGGTTGTAATGGTTTTAACTTCTTTCTTACTGCGCCTGAGTAGGTTATCAGAGAAACTAACATCCCCATCCCCTATCAGCGCTTTAGTATAGAGCTGACCTTCAGTCGACCTCCATTTCTTTGTACTTTCTTTATCTAACCAGGTCCAGATCTACCTTCTTGCGGAATCCTTAGTAATTCCACATACGGGCTCTAGAGTCATGAAGTGTCTCTTAGAGCCCTCCTTGGCTAGTTCCTCGGCTATTATATTGCCCTTTACATCCTCATGTCCTGGCACCCAAATCAAAGACACCGTGTAGTCTCGTGCCAGTGCATTGAGGAATTGTTTGCAGTCCCTAACTAGTTTTGACTTAGTTACGGGGTTTGATACTGCCTTAATGACACCCTGGCTGTCAGTCATTATATTAATTTTCCTCCTCATGTAGCCCCCTTTTGTAATTATTTCTGCACAGGCTGCAAGGGCGAATACCTCTGCCTGGAAGACCGTTGATGTTTCCCCAGGCTTAGGATATCCTTGATTAGGACTGGGCCACAAATACGGGCTCCAGTGCCCTGGCTGGATTTGGATCCATCCGTGAACCAGTTACCATTAGCAGTGATCTCACTACCTGCCTGGTCTCTGTTCGGTATGGAGATTTTCACCTTTTCAGTGAAAATAATTTCGGGTGCCATGCTATTCGTGGGCATTTGCAGCAATGGCCCGTCCAGCATCGTGCCCGTAGTATAAGTGAGCCCTCCCACCCTGAACTTGGGATGCCACATGTTGTTGGCTTTCAGTCTAAGGATCGCATTCATTGCCTCCGCTCTCACATAAAGCTCAAGTGGGGGGAGGTTCACAATGGTTTCCAAAGAATCGGTCTCTGTGGAGTTGACTGCACCAGCAATGTCTGGCTCTGGACAAGGGTTAGCAGCATCACTGGGGAGGACACTTCTGTCCTTCTCCACCAGACTACTGCCCCGTATGTTATCGCTGGTCTTACCACAGCAGCATATAGCCAATGGATCACCCACGGCTTTAGACCCCAGAGTTCTTGTGACAGGCACCATTCCTCCACCATTCGCACTGCGTTACGCATGATACCTGCTACTACTCCCGGGAACTACCCTTTAGATACAATGACAATATCGTTAGCGAAACCCTGCAACCATATTCTTCTGTGGTTTAATGCCTTGATGAGATCGTTCACGACCAAGCTCCACAGCAGTGGTCACAATACTCCTCCTTGAGGGCACCCTCTAGTGGTCCTCATGGCGATAGTTTTATCTAGCATTTGGGCATAGACCACTCCGCTTCTTAGCGTGCAGTCAAGCCATCTGCTGGTCGAGTAGCTAATATTCCGCCCATTAAGGATCGGTTGCACGTTACCTTTATAAACCGCAACTTTTGTATGAGTTTTCAATTCGATACCATCGGGGCCACTTTTATATCCCCTGTAAAGCAGTCAAGCAGCTCAAAATCCTGCTTGCGTGATTTTTGAAATGTATGCGTTCTTTTTCTGCATTCGAAGATAAATTTGAATGATGTGGCCGGGACTCGACAGACTTTATAAAGCAAACTGTAAAAGTCATTAAGCACAGGCCGTAGAAAGAAGGATATAGAGAAGCGAGACTATCCATAAAGGTTTATACACAAGATTATTCCCAACGAAGAAACTTAATTAAATTCCATTATAAATAGAGTTTCAAACATATTCAAAAGATCCCATAACACCATCTCAACAATGCGGCAGTCCCTCCTTATATCTATATATAGTTAATCTCCGGGCATTATTATTATGTCAGGGATCATAGGTTAAATGGTGAGCCACATGCTTTCCGGCGGATAGTTCTAAGGAATTTCACTTTTCTCTTGAACTTGCCCGCTCGCCTGCAACGACCACAATTATGGCCATACGTCCATATATACCCGAACAGAGACCGCCATCGTTTCCTCAACGGCCGTTATTACTTTTTGAAGGCGAAATACATCATCGTAGTTCTGTCGCGATTACAGCAAATTATGAGCGCGTATTTATTTAACAATTCGATGGTTAGTACCATCGTCATGGTCATAGTATGTACCACGGGCTGTTCATGTGTGTAATTTTAAGAGAGTGTAGTAATCCCTTATTATCTTCTCCCATTCTTCTCGGATACACGTTGAGCTCAATTGCGTACACGGTCGACCGATGATGGGGCAAACAGGTACAAAAAGTGTTGATGATTTAGTACAATGGGAAAAATAGAAAACTGGACAACAGCTTGCGATACACTGTTGAAAATTTTAACACTTTTTTGACTAATTTAATAGTCAGGAGAGGTGGAATTATGATATACTTCTAGTCACATTTTATTTGATCTAGACTAGACAAATTTACTAGCTGTTTAACTAAATGAATGCGATCTATTGGATGATTTAACACCGTTTCTAAACACAACGTCTTTTTAATATGCAACTCTATTCTTTATGCTATTAATATTCTCTCTTTAAGATGTTTTCTCAATTATAAATATACAAAACCACTCATTCAAAAGTTTTGGTTTCAACTAAACATACTAATTTTAAAATGGTTGTTTGAGAACCATTATAAAATTAAGTGAATGTTTATGCTATTTGATTCAAATCTGAACTAATTACGTAAATAGTTGTTCCCAATACATCTTTAAGATGTTGAAATTTTTTATGCCCACTGGAATTAACGTTATATAACACAAGTTACACTTTGCAGGTCAGTCAACATTTGGTGGTTTGTTTGGATATGTTAATACGCAGAAACAAACTCGAAAACAGATACACGTACAATGCAGGTGGTGCGTATAATGCAATACTGTATTAGATTAGGTGGGGTTTCTATATTTCTATCCGAGGGAAAAATTCTGATTGGTTGATGCTTCTGAATGTCTAGAGAAAATAGTAAATCCTCATATCTGAACAAAGAATTCACACCAAATTCTAGTAATTTCTGTTCTACTAAACACATGTAGTCAATTCGTCTGGCAAAGTTTGTAAAAATCAACACTAAAATATTTGACTAGCGCAAAATTAACGCCAACACCGTAATATTTTCAACAGTGTAGCTTTAACAGAGTAGGCGTTGAATTATATGTAAAAATTCTTACTACAATCAAATACCAAATAAAACGTTGTTTGAAGCAACAACGCAAATGATTTTGTTGAAATATTTGCTTTAATGTAACTAAATTATTTGGTAAAGATGGTGTTTGGTTGTGGTGTTAAATCTATTTCTTTAAATTAAATAAGGGACTAAATTTAAAAAGTTACCAAATGCAAATTCCCACTTAAAAGAACCAATCAGACGCTTTCCAGCCACCTACACTAAGAAAAGAGATTGCATTAAATGAAAAGTTTTATAACTTTTGGGTTTTCTCATATTCAACAAAAAGAATATCTATTCTCAGAAAAGTGTTTATTTTAATTGAAAGTAGCATGCTGTTTTGCCGGAAGACTATTTTCTTCTTAAGTATACATGCTTTTCCATGAAAGGTAACCGTAATTAAATGGAATGCCCCTTAGTTTTGATTAATATTTTATAATGTCTATATAACTTCTGTTTAAGCAAGATAATACATATTATATTGTTATTATTATGTACATACATATTTAACAACATATTTTAGTTTCTTTTAAGTATTATTGAATTATAAACAGTATTTTAAATAAAAAAGCCGGACGTTTTGGTTTATTTGCGTGGACACGCATGTATACATTGATTTAAAACTTTTGCCTTTTAACGGAAAATGCAAGCGCCTGTATTCAAGATAAGTGCTTTTTTACGTGGAAGTATTTTGGTTTTATTCATGTTCCCACATGCTTAAGTTTCAGATACACAAACAAAAGCGAATATTTTTCGCGCGAGATTAAAGAAATTTCAGAGATGATTGGAATCTTTTCAGTTAATGCTGATTTACCTATAAGCCAAGGAACTTTACAGCAGTATATAGTGTTTGAAGGTTTTAAAGCTGCTCTACACGGGAAAAACGATCTTGTTGTTTTCAACCATTTTTCATGCATTTGGTTACAGTTACTAAATTATTACTTGATTTAGGAATATGAAAAATATTCCTGTATTCAATCAAACAAATAATATCTACGATTAGTAGATTTATTTGAAGCTATTAGCGCAGTATTTATTAATTTAACTAAGTATTTACATGGAAATAAATATCGCATTTTATTTTCGTATAGCAGTTTTCTCCCCATATAGTACAGCAGATGAGCAGATATACTTATGTGTAGTAGAGAAATTGTCGCATAGATGGCGCATCTCCTATTTCATTCCAATAACAGATAATATTTCGCACAAAATAGGCTGGAAACTACGATCGTAATATACAAATCTGGTATATTTACTAGAACAATATCTGATAGGAGTCATCGCCATTGAAAGGACGATTTCTTTAACGGCACACTAGAGTGCTAGGGGTGGTCAACTGCGACCAACTCCCCAATAGCACAAGGATTTACAACATTCCAACGCCAAATCCCTCCTTAGTGCATATGGGTTTTTGGAAATAATTCATTTTCATTTCGATTAAAAATGATCACGGCATTTTGTTGTGTTTACGCTTAAGTCTAAAATGGATAAATGTTATAAGAAAAGGAAAAACCTCTTGAATCAACATGCTTACGGTTTTCTGCCAATCTGCATAGTTTTCAAAATATAAATAAATAAATAATAATAATTTCAAGGAAACACCAAATCATGTTGGCCATATAGAAAACGCAAAAATTTTTGATTTAATGCAATTCCTTTTAAATGAAAAGGATATTTCTCTCAGTGTGCAGTGTGTTTCTTGTTGTTTATTACGTTTTAGGTAAAATATAAGCCTTTGATATAGTCGCATAGGATTTAATGAATCGTGTTTATTCTTGTAACGGATTCGTATTAATTTTTATTAAAACTTGTGTTCGCATTACCTGCTCATGTAAACTGCGAACTGGATACGAAGGGATTATTAGAAGATTGAGGATTTAAGGATTTAACACCAATCTCTGAAGGTGAGTATCTATGTACCATCCGATTGTTTTATATGTATCCATAATACACCTAATATTTTTTTTAAAATTAGATTTATAATATAATAATCGCCATATTAGTGATAATCTATTTAGTAATGATGTTTAACCTCATCTAATGCACATATATACATAAATATAATGAACATACACTACTAAAAAAATGTTTTGTGACGTATGTAAATCTTCGCATCCGTTTTCATTTTACATATCGTTGCTTCATGAAGATGTGTATTATCATTTACTTAGTTTTGTTTCAGTTATGGGCGTATCTGTGGAAATGCAAATTGTAATGTAAAATTAATTTGTATCGTGTTTTTCGGTTATACTGATCAGTAAAATTAAAAAAAAAGTACAAAAACGAACAATAATATCTAAGCTTCTTGACGAGACCACTCCGCTACTCTATTGTCGTCAAAAAATTATTGCCAGTTTTTAACATTGCGTAAATTCTCTATACAAGGTGTTTTGAAACATCGTTTAAAGATTTTAAGGGCATGTAGTACGATCGAAAATAAGGTTAAAAGTTATAATAAACATATGTCCACAAATTAACTGTTTACGAGATAACAGCGATTTTATCGCAATTGCAGAATAATTTGCTTTAGAGGTTTTTATTAAGATGTTATTGCATTTTAACATAAAATAGATTATAACTAAAGAAGATGTTCAAAAGACGTCCTTCCATTTGACACAGGATCTACATCTGCTTTCAAGGAAGCGTGGACTCTTTCAAAAAACAAGGCTTTTCTCGTATATCTGGCAAACAGTGTTCTATTCGTTGGCGCAACTCTGGAAGATCGTTTACCGGTGTTGCGTACACTAAACTTTCAAAAACTCCAGATACTAAAAGTCCAACGGGTTTAGATCGGGAGACCTTGGAGGGCCAAGCAATGGGACCTGCTCGCCCTTATCCATCTCCCAGGAAATTCATATGTTAAGATGTTCTCTAACAGCGCGCAAGCTTCCAAGACTCGAGGTATGCAGGAGCTGTTAAGCGTTGCGGAAAAACAATCCGTTCCTAACAACCGTTCCCCTATCATGCCTTAACCAGATGTTTAGAGAGAAACGTTGCTAGTGTCTGCTTCAACGGTAGCATGTGGATTCTCGTCACACCAAACGTGATTGTTGTGGAAATTTAAATATTCCATTTTTAGTAAAACCAGCTTCATCAGTGAAAAGGATGTTATCAGCGAAATCTGGCCGATTCAGCAGCTGTTGCAAAAACCACTCACCGAAAGCCCTTCTCGCTTGATAATCCGGAGCAATAAGGGTTTATACCCGTTGGATATGGTAGGGGTAAAGGAGTTGCTCATGAAGAGTTCTCCAAACAAGATTGCTGCTTACACCCACTTGAGTCGAAATTCTTCTAACACTAGTTTCGGGATTTTCATCAATAATATTCAAAATTCGATCTTCTATCTGTGGAGTACATGCTAGTTCTCTGCCGTCCAGTATCACAAGACCGCTTCTCAAACGAACCAGTTTCTCTTAGTCGTTGAAACACCGTCTGAAACATCACATGCGAAGGCAGTTGGCGATCAGGAAACGTTTCAGCATAGAAGCGACGTGCTAGTAAAGAATTCCCATTAGCACGACCGTACATGAACACCATATTGCTCATTTCAGCATTAGAATACGCAACCATTGTAATTGCTACAAATTGCACAAAACGTCAAATTAAACTGTCATAAAATAATAGTTGATAAGCACCTGTTTACTGGGATATGTTATATCCATGTACTACTAGGAACACTCGCTGTTATCTCATAAACGGTTGATTTGTGAACATATGTTTATTATGACTTTTAACCTTATTTTCGATCGTACTACATGCCCTTAAAATCTTTAAACGATGTTTCAAAATACCCTGTATATGCATACTCCTAGGTAAAACTTAGAAGGTGGTTCGTATGAGACAAAATCCCGTATATTTCAAAGTTTCTTATTTTGACTAGTTCTGTTTTCATATTCCTTCACTGTACGGCATTGGGATCATAAAAATAGTCCAACCTGAGCTGGTACTGGTATACGTACAGACGTATTGTATAATCTTCTCCGCGTACAAAGCACCATGCCTTCGATTTTTCCATACCATTTTACTTCGCCACTCTGGATCGACTTCGTGAAACTCAATTATTCCGACCGCCTACCTTTAATTATGTACACAAAAGCGCAAGTTGCGAGGTGCACGGGCCCGCGGCCTCTTCCCCATATCGTGGCGACCTTCCGCATAGTTGCCACGGCAAGGAATGCGTGTTGTTCTAGGTGCATCCGCGTTTATGCGAACGTCCGAGCGCTGATCGTTATATGTATGTACACTAGCGACACTTTCTAATTGTACGACCTACAGCATAAAACAGAGCTTAAATGTGTAGCATGGGTAGTAGACGGATTTATGCATTCACTGCGTCTTCGAAATATGTAACACACATGTGCGGTCTCGGTGTTTTTTGTAGTAAATCTACTTTAAATGTAAGGAAGAATGCAGTAAATAAACATAGAAAAAAACATTGATCTTATAAAATATAGAGAGAATTAAATACATCAAAGGCGCAATACTTATGCCTGCCGACCTACCTCGGTTAGCACAATTCGAATTTTTCATTTACTTACCTTAAATATAATATGTATACAAACAATGTTTTGTTTTCTTTACAAATCCCTACAGCTTTACCAAATATGTTTGTGTTTTTAATTCAGTTGATTCATAATGATGTTTTCATAACTATTTTTAATTCGCCGCGGCTCTTTTTTCGATATTAACATAATGAAGAATTAATATTATATATAACTAATCATTAATTATTTAATTTAAACCTGCATTTTGTTATTTATAGCTATCACTACTGTTAATTTAGCACTAATTCAAATTTTGTATTTGTTTTGAAAAAATATTGTAAGGCTTTGAGGTAAAATCTTTGAAACTAGGGAATTATAATCGAAATATATTTTATCTTGCTATTATAATATTAATGGAAACATACCATTACATAACTAATAAAAAATATTCTGACGAGTGTAGAGCTTTTCCTTAATATTGATAATCTGAATATAAAATCATGTTTTGAATGCATCCTCGCCATATCTCCTTATTATTTAATTTTAAAGAAGAAGCCGGACAGAGTAAAAAAAAATATATGAATCATCATGACATTAATTTAGATTAAAAATATAAGCAATAATTGGGTAACGCTGCAGGAAAACAAAACAGCATTCTGTCAATAACGAAATTACTACAATTTCTCTGCATTTAATAAATTATTGGCCCACACCCCACTTCACGAAAAGTGGAAGTATTAATAATCCTTATTACTATATTTGTTAATATCTTGCATAGGGGCTGTCGCAATCTAGTTAATGCATTAACTAGATTGAATGAAACACTTTTTTTCATGTGTTCAATATATTGAAAAAGTGTTTCATTCATAACGGAGGTGTGCTTTTACTGATTCAGTATAGCTAAATACTTTAAATGTCTTCATGCGATCCATTTGATAGTTTCATTATTATTGCATACGTATAAAATGAATAAAAGTAATAAAGCCATTGATATGCTATTTATTGATATAATAGACATGCCTTGGTTTAGTTCCTAGTCATAGTCAACTGTAAAATGAAAATACCTTTTAAAACCATTAATAACAGCTACAGCTATTCGAAATACTTCAAACATCAAATATTTATTCCTACGCAAATATAACAAATACATAATAGATGCATTCAACTTCGCACATTAATATAATCCAGTCATAAAGTTTTTAAAATAACCGACAGAGAGACCGCACATCTGTGTTTACATATTTCGAAGCGGCCAGCTTAACGCATAAATCCGTCTACATCCACGTTTAAAGATATGGGCTCTATTTTACCCTGTAGGTCGTACAATTAGAAAGTGTCGCTAGTGTACCTACGTATACCTATTCGTTGGGCCGATGTCGAGTTATTAAAACGGGAATGGGCGAATTTGAATTCTCAAATTGCCCGTTTCAGCGTTTAATGTGCGAGCCGGCCGCTACGTAAATTAACGCCTTTTGAGCGCGCGTTGTTAGGAGGTACTTTATCGCTTCCCGAGAGACTGTATGGTGTCTGTGATGGAATCGTTGAAAGCCTACGCGAGGTAAAACACTAGCACAACTGCTATTAATGTATGTTATACGACCGAGAAGAGGAAATCTTTGATGGTAAATTTTCAAGATGACTTAATTATTATTTTCACCTATTCTATTATGATGAATTAATACTGGGAACATTTTATATGTACAATTGCAATTAAACAAGGGAAATATCCAAGTATACAATATGCTTTAAAGTAGTTCTCATTACATCATAAAATTAAAAATGGATTATTATGCAAACTGTTGATATTATAAAGTAATTTCGTAAAAGCAACTACAGCTTTATTTCCACCTAATTATTCCTAACCTAAGTACTGTTTATACTACGGCTGAACGTTTCGAATCAACATTTTTTTTTTTATACACAGACAGTGATTTAACAATTTATACCGGGTGTCCACACTTAAGTGTGCACTATTGATAACCTTGTGTTATCTTTGGAGTACAGAAATCGGTCAAATGGACAAATAGTACTATGGTGTAATGCGGTCACATTGTGAAAACAGAAAAATGGAACGGCCTGTATAATTTCTTTGCAATTAAAAGAAAATTCCAAACTGAACAAGAAAATATTACTAAATATTATAAAAAATGTAAATAAAGTATGACTGAGAAATCTTTATCTTTGCTTTGTTTGCATGAAACTGATATACCTATGGAAAATTTAAAGCGTCACTTCATAAAAGGGTTTAATTTAATAAAAAATAAAATAAATACAAAAATGTCAAGAAAATTACTCCAATTAAATGTTCAAAGACACCTCCTTCAATTTCAATAACATTTTATAATCAATCTTCTGTGAACATTACGAGTAGCTCACAGAATTGTCCAAACAGGGCGATGTCGTCCAATGATGTTGGAAATTCTTTCCTGAAGTTCATCCACTGTTGTATATCTATGTTTGTACAACTGATTTTTTACTGCCCCCACAAGACACAAATCTAATGGCGTCATCATGTCAGGTGAACGCGCGGCCACTGAATAGGACATTTGCCAATCCATCTATTTCCAAATAATCTTTCTAAAAACTCACTTGTGTCGCGGTGATTATGTTGCGGGCGCTCCCAACTGTTGAAAGTAAATAATCTGTCTGTCTAAAATTTAATTCAGCCAGAAAAATTTCTAAAATTTCTGTCAATAATGCCACATATCCTTACTCCTGTTAAAGAACCGATAGAAAAATGGCCCAAATTCGGGATCGATTATACACACACCAAACTTAAACTAAAATGGTGTTTGGGAAATTGCAAGAGAATAAAAACAAATGGGTTTTCACGACCCAGAGTAATGATTATTTTTTATTGAACATCCCGATTAGAAAAGTTAGATCATCACTCCATAAAATGTGTCTAAGAAATTGTGATTTTCTTCAAAATCATTGATAAACCATTGAGAAAAGTTAAATTCGTTCTTTGATAATCGCCCAAAAGTAAGAGTTTGAACAGGCTGATATTTAAAGGGAACATATTATATTTTTTCAGAATTTTATGGATCGTGCTACGAGAAATACCTGATTCTCTGGACAGATTCCTTGACAGAATTATTGGATGTACATGAAAATATGCCAACACATTTATTTCTATCTCTTGTGATAAAAAAAAATCATTTCTTTCCTCTTCTTTATAAAACTGTTTCGTTGCTTAATTATAATCTACGATAAAGTTTTAAAAAAATAGCGACGGTCTGGTACATCACGGTCAGGATATTGGCTGAATGTAATGTTACTAGCGCTCTATCTGATTTTTGTTAAACAGCAAGTACAACTCCAACATATCACAACTTTTCCAAATGAGTAAATGCCATGTTACGGTTGAAAAAATTGTAAAAAGTAACATTTTTCCGCACAGTAATTTAAAAACACAAATAAAAATAATTTGAAGTACTAAACAATGTGACGCTTAAATTTCCATGGATATATCGATTTCATGCAAAACAAACAAAGATAAAGATTTCTCAATAACTATTTTTATTGATATTTTTTATAATAGTGTAACTAAGACTTTTTTGTTCATTTTGGAATTTTCTTATAAATTGCAAAAACATTACAGGGCTTCCATTAAAAGAAAATAATTTTGGACGAATATCGTAGAGACTCGCGACCTCATGTTTTTTCTGGTTTTCACCCACAATTGGTAACCGCAATAAAAACTACATAGTTTTGTCCTTTGCCGAATTCTGT